>CAJQZJ010034231.1:1740731-1822981 GCA_907164525.1 Lophiomys imhausi
CACACACACACACACACACACACACACACACACACACACACACACACCCGTGCAGACATATGGATCGTCTTCAGAGCAAACAAAAGCTGGCTTTGGAGCTGGGCCAGGCACCCCATTAAAATTATGGCTCCACTTTTATCACCTTCAATTTCCTTTGAATAAACACCAATACTATTTCTTAGCCTCCACTACTATTCAGTTAAGTTTTAAGGGGAGAAGGAGCCATTTGTATGGAAACAAAATTATTTCATTTACCAAAGATGGCCCGGCAGAGCGCTGGGGCTGTCAGTACCCTACTCAAAGCCCTGCCCAGGAATTTACAGCTACTAATGATTTCTGGCCAATAGGGTGGGAGGTCCGGCCACCCCGGGGGAGCTTCTACAATGTCCCAACCTCCGCAACACACCACCCCAGTTTCTAGAACAAGGTCCCTACCAAGGCCAAAACTGGCTGGAATCTTCTAGAATGTCTCAGAATCTCAAATGCAAAGGGCTGCCTGTCCCCAGCAATGGCGGCAAGTGCTGGGGACTCAGTTCTGGGGACCCTAGAACCCTGTTCCTGGGAAACTGCCAGCTGAACCCTTCATGGGAGACAGGCCACTGCCAAGATCCATGCTCAAAGGACACTGTTAGCTGCTGAGCAGCAGCGGGTTCTGTGTGTGTCAGCAGTGAGGATGCCTGGGGCTTCTCGCTTCATCCTGCACCTTTGAGCACCAAGACTCCTGGACACGTCTGAACCTGAGCCCCTGCTTTTGACACCACGACTGGGCCTGGACATCCTTCCTCCATTTACACAGAGGCTGGCGCTAGACACCCTCTGGAAACCCAGTCCCTTGTGTAGCACAGGTGTCCCTGGTGGGCCAGCAACTTGGCTACATAGCATGTGCTTCTGTTGCAGGTCTGACAGCTCTCCTGAATATGGACCGTCACAACATGTCCTGGGTCTGCTACCCGAGCCATGTGTCCCCAGCTGTGGAGGACGTCATTGCAGCACAAAGCATCATTTCAAGGTGCATACATGTGTACATAGCAGTGTGTTTTCCACTGAGTCTAGTGATGGGGCTCTTCAGTCTGAGTGTGTTCATCCAGAACCGTGCTCGGCTGGGGGTGCTGGACAGGCTCCTTGCGGGCCTCACAATCACTAGTGTCTTAGTGACTCTCCTGTCCCTCAGTGCTGCTGGCCGGCCCGACTATATGCACACGTCAAACCTGGGCTGCGGGACACTCTCATTCTTCTCCAATGCCTGCTACTTCACAGCCCAGTACCTGCAGGGAGCCATGCTTGTCCTGTCCCTTCTGCCGGGATCTTTATGCTGCCGGTTCTTGGAGAAGCCTGTGGCAAGCCTAGCTTCCATCGGGGGCTCTGCTGTTTGTAGCTCGCTCATTGTGGTGTCCCTGCTGGGCACATTTGGGGAGTTGCACACAACCACCATGTGCCAGGCGGATCCACTGACTGCATGGCCCGAATATGAGATTGTCAAGTTCAGCCTGGGCTTCGCACTTGCCCTGAGCTTCCAGGTAGTTCTGTTCCTCCTGCATGCTACTCAGCCAGCTTGGCGGGTGGCTCCTGCTCAGAGGGATACAGCCTCTGGGCGCTGGGTGGTACTGGCTGTGGCTCTCAACATGCTTGCCTGTAGACTCTTCTTCAATGCGGTCCTCCTGCATCGGGCTCAGCTGAAGCTGCGGAAGGATGTGGGCTCCCCCAGGGATGAGCTGCTCATGAACCTTGCAGAGCTGGCCCTTTTTGGAGAGAGCTGTATCAACTTGGTGGTCATCCTCCTCCTCCACACACCATGCAGGCTCAGGTTGCTGGGCCTCCTTGAGCGCCTCACACAGAGATGCAGGCAGGGGCCAGACAACAGCATGCCCTTGAACAGCGTAGGGGGTTAGACAGGGCCTGCCCACTGGCACAGGCCACACCCCTTTCTTGTGTTCAGGGAAGACTGTCTTCCTAGAGAGCTTGAGCAGGGTTCCAGTGTTCGGACAGTGCTTACCGGACATTACCTTGCCTTTATTCACCTCAACCAATGCAAAACAAGACAGTTTCTCTTCCCAGACCTACAGTCACACCTTGAGGGACACAGTGACATGAGTACAGAGGCTGACCAAAGACCTTGGGTCTGCTGGAAGATATCCTGATCATAATGGCATGTGTGACCACCTTGCCTGCTGGCTGCCAACTTCCACTCAATAGTCCAGTGTGACGACACAGGAAAGGCATTGTGGAAATACACATCGCTCTCACCAAACTTTTTTGTTTCTTGAGACAGGATCCCACTACTGCCTTGGATGGTCTTGACTCTCAATCCTCCTGCCTCGGCCTCCTGAGTGCTGGGACTACAGCCTACATCACCACACCTGGCTACTTATTCACTTTGTAGTTAGGTTACATTCTGGTCCTATGTGGTTGTTGCTAGCTAGCTTTCAACTGCCAGAGAATTTGGGCAACAGAATTCTTGCCCAAAACCTCCTTGAGGTTTGCCTTTAAAAAGCTGCCATCACTAGGGCTGGAGAGGTGGCTCAGCAGTCAGGAGTGCACAGTGTTCCTGCAGTTCCCACCAGCTATATGAGGTGCCTCACGACCGGCTGTAACTCCAACTCCAGGAGGATCCAATGTTTTCTTCCATGGGCACCTGCATTCATATGCACATACCACTATACACACACAGAGTTTAAAAGAATACAAATACATCGGGCGTGGTGGGGCACGCCTTTAATCCCAGCACTCGGGAAGCAGAGGCAGGTGGATCTCTGTGAGTTCAAGGCCAACCTGGTCTACAAAGTGAGTCCTGGACAGCCAGATATACACAGAGAAACCCTGTCTTGAAAAACCAAAAAAAAAAAAAAAATACATCTTTTAAAAGTCGGTCATAATCACTGGAGTGTTGAAGTTATCACTCATAAGTGGAAACAGAAACAGAAACAGCTGTTTTCTATACAGTGACAATGGTGTCACAGTAGCTGCTGGGAGCTCCAGTATGCCCCATGTTGGAAGCCTGGTCACCAGTGGGGTTGTGTTAGGGATCTTTAAGAGGGGAAGCCCAGTGGACAGTGGTCACGGGCCCCTCCCTGGCCTCTTTCAGGCTTTCTGTATCAACATGCGATCTCTTATGTCCAGTGTGCTCTCACTACCAGCTCCTCCCAGAATGCCATCCATTCTCATTATGATTCCATCAGCTTTTCACCACCACGATTCTCTCTAGTCCCACCAGGGTCCCTTCAGTTCCCTGCACTGCAGACGAGGTTCCATCTGCCCCTGCTAGGGTTCCATCCGCCATGATAAAACCCAGTAAGGGCCTCACACAGACTAAATTGGCAGGGCTACCTGATTTTGGATTCCCAACTTCTGAAACTATGAACTACAAAAAAAATCACCCTTCTTTATAAAGTACCCAGCCTCAGCAAAGAAAAACTGACTACTAAACATTCACACTCCAAGACATCTCCATTCTCTGGCTGGAGAGGATACTAACCAGCCCTCTGGCAGCTCTGGGATTAGCTCAGCATACAGCCAACCATCAGCTGCCTCTGGACCAGCCTTGTGGCCCCTTACTCCACTTATATTCGATGTAGCCAAAGTTGAACTGACTGCCATGTAGGCTCTGGGTGCTTTCTCCATATGGCACCCTCTTCTCCAAGTCCCATATCCCAATAAATGACAATAAGAAAAACAAAAATGCCTGCCCCTAGAAGCATTGCAGATGTGGCTGCTATGTCACATGTGTATCAGTAGGTGGCAGAGAGGAGAGAGGCTATGTCTACATTCAGTGTTCTGACCTATGAACATCTGAATGAATAGTAGCCTAACATTCCTGGGAAAAAAGCAAGCTGTATACCAACACAACGTTGGCGCCATAGGGTAGCTTGTGATGACTACTAAACCAGTACCAGGTAAGCACCAGATGGGCTCCCAGGACAGGAAACAAGCCAGAAACTAGAAGAACTCTGCCTGGCCCTGGATGTGGGGGTTGTGGATGAGCCAGCCCTGGGGTGAGACCTGGCCCAGATGGGGTCACAAGAGCAGGAGAGCTGTCCCTGTCCCTCACATGATGCAGCACTCGAGAGAGCAGGCCCTGCACCTTGCCTGGGTAGCACACTACAGCTGGTCCTGGATATGGGGGTTGTGGGTGAGCCAGTCCTGAGGGAGTGAACGTGGGAGAGCCAGCCCTGCCTTGTGTCTGCTATATGGTGGTGTTGGCTAGAGAGAGATCCCCTCCCCTCCCTTTTGCCCTCACCACCATTGGCCAACAGGAGATCTGGTCCAGATGGGGTCACAAGAGCAGGAGAGCTGTTCCTGCCCTCACATGCTACACCACTCGGAAGAGCAGGCCCTGCACCTTTCCATAGTAGAACTGGCCCTGCAAGTGGGGGTTGCAGGCTCAGAACCAGGGCTTTGAGTTGGCCTACCCTAACATCTACCCCATGGATGAACTGCTGGAGTACAAGAAGAAGTCAGTTCCACAACCCAGGACTGTAGGATCTCCATGACACAGGACAGTTACAGCATTTCTGAGAGGAGTTCCAGTGAGGTTCCAGTACTGACAAAGTAGCAGAAACCAGACGCCTTGTACCAGACCAAGCAGTCATTATAATGAACATTTGCAAGCAGAATGGGTGGACAAAGGGGAATATTGTGGGACATACTGAGACTGCAGCTTCAACAATGAGGTTTTATGTTTTATGCTGGGACAGATTGCAAGGGTGGAGGGTGGGTCTGAGGGGAGGTGGGAGATGAGAGGGAACAGGGTGCATGATGTGATAATAAAAATGTTTCAATAAAAAAAAGAATAACAAAAACAGACTAGAGGGGTCAAACAAAACCACCGAGATCTGATTGACTAGGGGAGGGGCTCCAGTGACTAGGGGAGGGGCTCCAGTGCTAGAGCAACAAGAGGCTGCAAGCTGCACCAGGACCCTTCCGGAAAGATCCTGAGCCAAAGTCCACCCAGCAGGCCCTAGACAGGGTTAGGCCTACTGGAGTCTGTCTCTCTGTCTCTTGACCTGGCCATATAGCCATTATGTCATAACCTCCTGATAATAACTAATAGCAAGGAAGGCTCTTCTACCTAAGGAACCAAGAGGAAGATCTTGCAAGCAAAAGAGGGCAAAAGGGGACACCTCAGAATGCACTTCTGAGTGCTCTGATCCAGGGCAAGGGGACAGGAAATCTCAGTGTTGAAAAGGAAACTTGGAACTGCCATGAGTGGGGAAGAGACCCCCATGGAGCCCAAGTCTCACTTGGCTAAGAAGGGGCTTGTGACTTGTGAACAAGGACCCCGCTCCACCACTCCTTCCAGAGCCCCACTCCACTACCACTCCCCGGTGTCAGCGGCCTCCCTGAATAGTCCTCAGGGCTCCCTCCACCCCCATCTGCACTCTGGGCTGCACGCATTCACTTCTGGTTGCCAACACTCTCCAGGAATCAAAGGAAGCAACCAGAATGCTCCCAGCAACCGTGAAAGGGGCCCAGCTGTCAACACTGTGAAGCCACTGAAACAGCTCCCTGCAGGCACATGGCTGTGAGTGCTGGAGGCCGGGTGGGCAGCAGGTGGCAGCTGCAGGGCAGGGATATGACACTCTCCCGGGGCTGTAAATTCCTTCCCACATTGGAAGATAAGCCTACTGAACTGGCTTTTTCTGTGAAACAGCCCTACATCAATTGCGATGGCCCCTGCAGTGTGCACTTGGGATGTCTGTCTGTCTGTAGGAGGCCTCCCGAACCTCTCTCACAGGACCAGGACCACAGCACCTGGATGCCCTGAGGGCTGAGATGCGCACTCCCAAGGCACCAGGCCAGGCCCATCTAGATCCTCTCCTTTGTGCCTCCCTTGAGGTGTGATTATCCCAACCACCACCTCACAGGAAGAGCGAGGGCTCAGGAGTTAGGGAGGCTGAGCCACAGCTAGGTGCTGGCCATGACAAAACAGCCTTCCCAGGCTGGAGTGGGCAGACAGGGAACACCGAGACCAGCTCAGCATTGGTCTCCCGCAGTAGTCAGTGGGCCCTAACTGGTTCCTTGCTGCCTCAGGACCCAGGCAAGAGGTCAACCTTTCCAGCTCTGGTACCTCCTTTATAAAGAAGATGGCTGCCTCTCACCCTGCTAAACACTTACATATTTAAACCAAGTAGTAACTTTCCTGATGCACTTTGTGCTGCAGAGTTGGAAGCTGGTGACATCTCTAGGCAGGGGTCAGAGCTCCCTGCCTCCCCTGAGTCTGGACAACTAGAGAAAAACATACAAACTGGGTCTGGGGAGATGCTGGTGAAGATGCAGGAGAACCTGACTTCAGATCACTAGCATCCACAGAAAAAGCTGTGTGCAGCACCACATACCTGTTACCCCAGCGATGGGAGCAGAGACAGGGGGATTCCTGGAACCCACTGGCTGGCCAGTCTATCTGAATCAGCAAGCTCTGGGTTCACTGAGAAATCCTATCTCAAAAAATAAGGTGGACAGCAACTGAGGGAAACACTGGACATAGGCCTCTGGTCTCTACATGCACACACAAATACACAAACACCAAACACATATATACACAAAATGTATTAAGTGTTGCGGAGTGAAAACACATGGACAACTTTCTCTAAGCTTTGTGCTGTGTTTCCCAATATACGCGGCTTGACACTTCAGGGGCAAACCAAAAAAAGCTTTTGATTGGCAGACCATCTCCCTAGTTGGGACCCAAGGAAGACCAGAAGAGTCAACAGCATTGATAGGTGACTCAAATAAACGGCTGTCACTCTGGATTGCTAATGGGAAGCTGTCTAAGAGGTAGGGACATCACCTCACAGTGATGAAAGGAAGCTACTTGCCTGCCTCATTCCCAAGAAGGCAGAAAGGCTAACATCTGTGTGCCAACCTGCAGCCATGGGCCTCACATGTCCCAGAATAGCTATGAATGTGTCCAGTACACTTGTAGACGATTACAATGTCAGAAGATCAGGCACCCCCATCAAAAGGCCTTTGCAGAGCTGTCTTATGTCACATCTATGCTCCAGGTGACCACCGAGGAGCAGGAAGGGAGCTGGGCAACACTGCACACAGGCCATGCTCAGACTCTGGGTCCTTGTCCCCTGAGGTCTTACTGTCATAAGAGGTGACCCTAGACCCATAAGGTGCTGGGGCTGTTCTGTGCTGTGGAAGAGGGCAGGGAGACCAAGAGAGAGAAATCTGGGGGGAGGCATGGTGGGACTAGGGATCCCTAGAGGCACACTGGATCCTGACACGGGACTTTGGAAGATGCCTGGGTTGTGGTTTGAGGAGCTCTTGAGAGGAGTTTATGAAGGTGAAAACAAATGGCTCTACATTACTGGCATCTGCTCTCCATATATGATCCAATACTGTCTGTATACTGAAAAGGTGTGGGCCCATCCCAATGGACTCCCCTCTCAAGTCTCTCCCTTTAGTCTTGAGTCACATGTGGGGTGTGAAGTCAGCAGCCTGGGTCCTTCCTTGCCTGGTACACTATGCAGTGTAGGTTCCTCAGACACAATGCCTTTATAAACAACTTTAGGCTCATGCACAAGACATGCTGCCAAACTCCCTCGGACATCCAATCCGCATGGGGACAGGCAGATCAGGAAAGACATCAGCATGGCTGGTGCAAGAGCAAAGACCCTGGTCCAGACTCAGACACCGGCCTTGCCTTCTCCCGCAAACGCTCACGCTGTGTCCCTCTGGCTCTGTCCTCTGTCAAGAAACCAAGGCCAGAGGCAGCCCAGCTCTGAAGGAAGGCTCCCTGAGGCCCTATCGTAAAGCGCTGTGGGGAGAATTCGGAAGAGGCCCTCACCAAACAACACTTACCACTGAATTGGCAGAATCTTCTTCAAGGTCTCGTCCCTCATCCACACTAAAACCTATGGAGGTCAGAAGGCAAAAATCCCTTCTGTCTGGGTCCTGTCGTACCTGTTAGGAGGGTCATGGACATAGGATGACTACCTGGTATGTTAAAGTGAAGGCTGGGCTCCGAGTAAGACGCTTCCCCCGACACTTGGCTGCCAATGCTGCACCTGTGCACGATGTCAGAGCAGCCAAGGGGACTCCCCAGGAACCTAGAAGGAGATGAAGGCCCTCTCAATGCTCCAGCACCATGGAACCCTGAGCATGGGCTTGCAAGAGTGGGGAATTTTTAAGGGAGCGGTTATTTTTAAGTGGCACGCCTTGGCTATTTCAAGGCTTGGGTTTCTGTTTTATTTATTTAATTCAAAAGGAAGCTGTGTTTTCTCATGATCTGTTTCTTTCAAGATGGTATTGCGGGCGTTTTTTAATGTTGACGTCATCCTGACTTGGTAAGCTGGTCAAAAGATCCTGAAGGACCAATGGGCTCCTTATCATGCTGCTCCAATGAGAAAAAGCCAACGTAGTAGTAGCTTCTACGGCTCAAAGGGGCCCTGACTTAGTATTTTTCCATTAAAAATACATTTTTTTAATGGAACTCTGCTTAAAGATCTGTACATTTTTGAAAATATATGTCTCAAAGATTCTAAGCCAGCATCTATTGAAACACACCAAGTGTTGTGGCAGGAGGTTACACACATGGGCACAGGGCAGTAGACTGATGTTCCCTAAAGACTCCCCTGAAGCTGTCTGCATGCAGGTAACTGCTTCATTAAAAAAAAAAATAAGAAGAAGAATTGTATGGGTATGACTGTTTTACGTGTATATATAACTGTGTACCACCTGTGTGCCTGGTTTCCAGAGTTCAAAAGAGTCAATTGGATCCCCTAGGACTGGAGTTCCAGATGATGGTAAGCCACCATGTGGGTGCTGGGAATTGGACCTAGGTCCTCTTCAAGAGCAACAAATTTTAACTGCTGAGCCATCTCTCCAACCTAGTACCGCTTCTTCCTGATGCATACAGCTCCCCTTTTGGGGAGCAGCATATGATGGTTTCTGCTGTCCTCAGCCAGAGGAAGCATCCAATACTCATGCCCAGAACACAGATGCCCACTCAATGTATTTAACCTCACAGCTTACCAACAATCAAAACAATATCAAGATAAAAAACATGGGGGGCGGGGTTTGCACTGAGGAGGTAGAGGCAGAACCTGGGGGGGGGGGGGGGGGGGCAGTGGGGGGGCGGGGGGGGGGGGGGGGGGGGGGGGCGGGTGTCATTGGCTAGCCAGCCTAGCTGTATTGGTAAGCCCCAGGCCAAAGAGAGACCCTGCCTCAAAAAACCAAGGTGGACAGAACCTTGGTTTTTTTTTTTTTTTTTTTTGAGGAATAATAAGTGAGATTCTGCAGTCTCCACATTCACACACGGGCATATATATGTACATATGCGAACATGCATATGTACTCAGATATAAAGAAGAACGGATGAGACCAATTGACTCTAAATTATTATGAATACCAAATAACCTGACTGGATAGCTCAGGTCGGGGCTGCCTGAGGTCTGATCATGGAGTGAAATCCCCTCCCCCATGTTTGTCTCCACCCCAAGGTAACAATTCCAAGACCACCCCAATGCTGTTGGATGAAATGCCAACAACCAGAAGGTGAGATACTTGGGGAAGGGGATGGCAATCAGTCACAAGGTCCCTGGGACCCCAGTGCCTGTGACTCCCCAACCTTGGCTGTAGAACTGGAGATAGAGAGAAGACAGGTGAATCAGCTGGCCCCTGAGGCAGAGCAACATTGGAGCTAGCTAACATTAGAGCTGAAAACCCACTTGGATTCATAATTTCTGATCAAAATGCCTGCTACTTGTGGGCTGCATTTTCCGCTGCAGGCATCCCTGGGAAAATCGTACCTTACATTCGCTGTGTGGCTGCTGCCCCACTGAGGAAGCTGACTGAGGAAACATGGTGGTCAGTTTTAAAGCCAGCACTAGCTAAAACCAGTAAGAGTATCATCACTTGCCTCAACAAATGAGGAAGGACTCTCACCTAAAAGGTAAACAATATCATAATCCTTTCATATTTCAAATAAATATGTCAGTGGGTGAAAAACAGCAGCCACACTGGAAACTTCCATAAAATACATGCCCAGCAGGTCCGTTTTCGCTGTCTACATGTGGGAGGGGAAAAAACGGCCAGCAAAAAAATGGTTAATGCTGGCCTTAAAAGGAGGCTGGCCAGAGCCCAGTGAGTAAGCTTGGGAAGTCTATAAAGGAGGCGCTGTGCCAAGGGGGCCAGACACTGCCGGGACAGCCACAGGCATCGTGAGCCTGTTCCCTTCTAGCTGGGTCTCTCTTCTTTTCCTGTCCTGCTGTATCCCTGCTGGATGCCATCCCCAACGTGCTGCAAGTCCAGGATCGGTCCCCTGTGGACAGGCTTCAGGTACACCTCCAGCAGATGGTCCAGTGACACCGTGGTACAGGTAAGATTCATGCTTGTGCCCAGGTTCCGGGTCTCCATCTGGCTAGGAACTTCTTGCTATGATGGGATGGGAATGGTGGAGCAGGCAAGCACCCCTCAGTCTCCAGGGAGTGTGACTGAAGCAGACAACAGTATGCCCATCTACAGCTGGGACACATTCTGGTCCCGGCTACGCCCTGTGACACCACGTTGTTGCCACTCTTTGTCTGCCAAGGGAGTCTTGGTGACTTAGAACCAGTCCAGGGACAGAGGCCTCGTAAGCCTGGCAAAAACCCGGCCTTGTCTCCCCAAATCTGGTCACACAACAGAAAATCAGGACATTAACATTGATTGTTGGACTAATAGAGCAGCAGTTTGGACCAAGGACAGATCCCAGGGTGTCGTTTCTGTCACACTTCCACCAGGACGATTGACCACATTTAGGGAGAAAGCCAACTGAGGGCTCTGCACCCCTTAAGCTGCTGGAGTTGTGGTCAAGACTCTGAGTTTCAACATTCACACATTCTGGTTGAGTACTTTTAAATTTTAAGTTTTTGTTTTGGGGCAAGGTCTCACTATGCAGCCCTGACTGGCCTGAAACTCACTACATAGACTGGGCTGGCCTCGAACTTAGAGCTCCACCTGCCTCCGATGCCTTTGTGCTGGGATTAAAGTGTGCACCAGGCCCAGTTGTCTGGTTGGATCTCAGAAGAAATAAAGGGAAGTCCTCCACAATGAAGATGGACTCGGAAGAATGGCGCTCCTGTGGCTCAGATGAGTGCGACCCATGAAAGATGAGTTGCCCACCCACATTTTCAGGACAGACTGTGGCCATGGCAGTGAGCCGTCTCTCCTTTCTTCTTCCCCTTATTTTAATGAAGTAATATTCTGGGAGAGAGAGGCCAATAAACCTCTGGCTTGTTCTTGCTTCACCTCAGAACCAGATGCAATCCCCACAAGAAAAGCAATTGAGATGCATTCTCAGGAGCTAAGTCAGCTCATTTCATCTTACCCTGAATGTGGGTGAAGGAGGTGGGACGGTAGCTGCGCTGCCCACGGCAATACAGACACTGAGAAGCACTCCCGGCTTCCACCCACCAGATGCCAGCACCCATCTCCCACACAGTGGCACCCCAGGGTTTCCAGACACTGCCAGTGCTGCCGAGAACCTGGGTCACATCACAGAGAACCCTGGGGGCACAGAGTCATATAGGCTGGGAAACATCCACAGCCACAAATGAAACTCAGCTTCCAGGCTACAGCACCCTATAGTAATTTGTGAAAAGGACAAAATGTTTTCCTTTCTTCGCTCCTTTCTTCCTTATTCCTCGAGATGGGAGTCTAGCTGTTGCACTGGATAGTCTCAAACTCCTAGGCTTAAGGGATCCTTCTCCATCAACCTCCTGAGTAGCTTGGAGGATGAGGAGTCATTCTCAACGATATAGTGAATTTGAAGACAGCCTGGATTACATGAGACCCTGCCTCAAAAACCAGCTATGTCAGCTGGGTGATGGTGGTGCCCACCTTTAATCCCAGCACTTGGGAGGCAGAGGCAGGTGGATCTCTATGAGTTCCAGGACAGCCAGGACTACACAGTAAAAACCTGTCTCAGGAAAAGCAAAACAATACTGTGTATATACATGCATATACACGCGCGCGCGCGTGTGTGTGTGCGTGTGTGTGTGTGTTAGTGTGTGCGTGTGTGAGTGTGCGTGTGTGATAGTAAAGGTGGAACCCACAGCCCTCTTGTGTGCCAGGTAAATGCTTTACCACTGAGCTATTTCCCAGTCCTCAAATAAAAATTTTTATTCTTTACTCATTCTCATTTTATACTGGGGAGCAGGTGTTTATTCCTAGTGCCTACACTCAGTACTGCCACTAGTGAAGAACAAAATTTCTCTTACCACTTTACTGCAAGAGAAAAGACAGCTCCCATCCCGTGGGCTTCTTGGACTACCTTTGAGAAAGGCTGGGTTTTTCCCTTCCCATGTCATGTCTCTTTCCAACAGCTGCAGAAGTTAATGAGACTTCCTGTCTCGACAAACAGTAGTTTTCCTCAAATTCCCACACCACACATTCATGTTATTTCATGAGCCAGCAATCTGACGGATCCCACTGTATCTCCCATGACTCACAGGCTGTCACCAACTCAAACCACCAACTGTAGACACCCTTAGGGGACAGAAATGGACACTTCTACATCTATCTCTTCTGCTCCAGCTCGGGGGCACTCATCTCTCCAAGATGGCGAAAGCCAGAGCCCAGGCAGGCCCTGTTGTCACTCATGTGCTACACCTGGCTCCCTCAGGATGCCCAGGATTCTAGATGCTTAATCTTGCCCTGTCTGCCTCCACAGGTGCCCAGAGAGTGAGCAGGCAGCAGGTGTGGCTGCCCAGCCCAGACATCAGGTACCCAGTCTGTCCTTCTGGTTTTCTAAGACTAACAGGCCCCTAGGACAATTCTTTCTGCTTTACAAATGCCTGGCTCACTTTCAAGAGAATCACCTTTCTTTGTGAAGATGGAGCTGTCGCTTAAAACGGACTTCTGTGACCCTTTCAGCAAGTCCTGAAGGCTGCCGAAGGAAGCCATGGATGTGGCTACTCCAGCCCAAAATGTTGGCATGGAGATCTACCTAGGTCCCGCGTGGCCAGCCCCTTCCAACATCACCTCCCTGGCCCTCAACTTGTCCCTCCCGCTGCAGGAAGACACTCCAGGAGGGAACCTCACCGGGGACCTCTCTGAGCACCAGCAGTATGTCATCGCCCTCTTCCTCTCCTGCCTCTACACCATCTTCCTCTTTCCCATCGGCTTCGTGGGCAACATCCTCATCCTGGTGGTGAACATCAGCTTCCGGGAGAAGATGACGATCCCTGACCTGTACTTCATCAACCTGGCAGCTGCCGACCTCATCCTGGTGGCCGACTCGCTGATCGAGGTGTTCAACTTGGACGAGCAGTACTATGACATCGCGGTGCTCTGCACTTTCATGTCCCTCTTCCTGCAGATCAACATGTACAGCAGTGTCTTCTTCCTCACCTGGATGAGCTTCGACAGGTACCTGGCGCTGGCCAAGGCCATGCGCTGTGGCCTCTTCCGCACCAAGCACCACGCGAGGCTCAGCTGTGGCCTCATCTGGATGGCCTCCGTGTCCGCCACGCTGGTGCCCTTCACAGCTGTGCACCTGCGGCACACCGAGGAGGTCTGCTTCTGCTTTGCCGACGTCAGAGAGGTGCAGTGGCTGGAGGTCACGCTGGGCTTCATTGTGCCCTTCGCCATCATTGGCCTCTGCTATTCCCTCATCGTGCGGGCTCTCATCCGCGCCCACAGGCACCGTGGCCTGCGCCCACGCAGGCAGAAGGCCCTGCGGATGATCTTCGCTGTGGTCCTTGTCTTCTTCATCTGCTGGCTGCCAGAGAACATCTTCATCAGTGTCCACCTCTTGCAGTGGACGCAGCCAGGGGACACTCCCTGCAAGCAGTCTTTCCGTCATGCCTACCCCCTGACAGGCCACATCGTCAACCTCGCAGCCTTCTCCAACAGCTGCCTGAATCCTCTCATCTACAGCTTCCTGGGAGAGACCTTCAGGGACAAGCTCAAGCTGTATGTGGAGCAGAAGACGAGCCTGCCGGCTCTGAACCGCTTCTGCCACGCCACACTCAAGGCAGTCATTCCCGACAGTACGGAGCAGTCAGACGTCAAGTTCAGCAGTGCTGTGTAAGAGGGACCTTCGAGGGGAGGAGGACAGGGGGAACAAGCTGGTGCTCAGGAGCAGCACACACCTGACCCAGGTAGTGAGTAAGCTGAGCCATGTCATACTTTCAAATGCCAGTGGCTTGGGGGAACGTCACATTGTTGGGTCATCCCTGAGGCTTCCGGGATCCTTCCTGACTGTCCATGTCACTGGATGCTGCCATCCAGATTCAAGGGCCCAAGGCAGGAAAGTCATGTGACACTGACCTCTGACCTCAAAGGGAACTACGCAGGTCTGCTGCTTGGTTTTCTCTCCATACCCTATGTCCCCAGAAGACAATTCTGCTGTTAATGAGTGACAGCCAAAAGGATAGGCCACCCTATGGGAGCATCGTAGTTACATTTCTGCTACATGTCTGCTACCTGGGTGGAGGGGTCTAGAGATGGAATATATATGTACCATACCCAAACTGGCTACATTTCCTTTGCCCATGATGTATAATTGGCCTGCATACATTGTCCAGAGCAGCAAAGGCTAAGGACACTGGAGTCTTCTTCCTGTCTTCCAGAAGGCTGCGGGTCACCCCAAATGCCACCCGTAACTCCTCAGGGACCAGTGTGTCTAAGCTGAGAGAGGCCCCTTACCAAAACACCTGCCTGCTCTGGGAAGCCCACCACCTCTCACAATGCTTGTTTACAAAGGTGTTTGCCCTTGTGTGAAGGTGGAAGGAGGGATTCGAGATGTAAATGGATCTCGTTAAAATGTACAAAGAAAGAGAGAGAACTAAGGATTGGGGTATTCATTCCATGTCTGTGAATAAAATGTAGTCATGTGGCGAGTCTTCTTTGCTCTGTGATTTATTTTTTTTGGTGGTGGTGGTGGGGCATGGGTAGAGAGGGACAATGAGAAAGCCACACCAGTACTGTCGTCCGCTTCCTCGAAAAGGAAACTATGCTTACAGCTTCACACACCTGTGTGCCACTCTGAGTACCCTCCTATGCACTGACAGCCAATCTATCCATCTGGCTACACCCGGCATTTCTGGGATGGGGTGGGCCACGTTCTGTGTTCCACCTGGGAACCAAACATGTCTTCTTGTTATTTATGTTGACAGCCACACTTAGTCTTATTTAGGGGTCTGCATAGCTATCTATCCCTAGGAGACTCTGGACTGGGGGGCATGCCCAGGGCTGGGAGTCAAAGTGTATGCCTGGGGCCTGGAGGGAGGGCGTCTGGTCCTGTATCACAGGACAGACTGCTTCACACTCAGCCTGACCCACTGACCACCCACCTGGGCAGCTTCCCATGATAAGAGGCCCATGGCTCTGGCCAAAGACCCTGGGGTCTCTGTGACCCATGTAGGAGTTGGGGGCAGGACCCTAGGTATGTAAATATATAAGGTAATGTTTGCAAGGTAAGGTGTAGGCGACAGAAATGACCCACTTTATCTCTGAAGAATATGCTATTTTCCATTGAAACCTATGACCATGCCTTTTCATTCTGATGATGATAAGGTTACATTTATAGATAAGCTCAAGTGAAGAGGTATGTGATATGTAAGTTATTAAGTTAAATATTAAAAAATATTTAAGAACAGTATCTGGAAAGAGAACGGGTGAGAGCCAAGGAGTCAGCCAAACTCTCTGCCTTGGCACTCGGTGAGACACAGCTTTTGCAGGGCGGCATGCATGGCTGCCAGCCCAGAGTGAGTACCTGCATTCCCTGCCTTAGTGACCCCTGAGTACAAGTCTTCAAGAACTACAGCATCTGTCCCCAGCTGCTACCTGAATCCCATGCAGGGTTGGCTTTCTACCTGGGCAGGACACGAGACACCTCCTCCAGGATGGTGTCCATAAACCAACAGGTAAAGAACCACCGTGGGAGGTGGGTGGGTAAAGGCGCTGGTGTGTGGCTCTGTCTTGCAGAGCCCCACAACTCAGGCTCTACCCCTTGGCTCCACCCTAGTCAACCCTTCTAAGGTGTGCATAGCTCATGCAGCCCTTGCAAAACTCAAGAGAGGTAAATCCTAAGACACTTGTTAGCAACCTCTGAGCCCCAGCCGACGAGACCAGCTAAAATGCTGCTCCTATAGACAGGCACAAAGCAGGGCTTTTACAGTGGGGGCTGGGAAGTGTGGCTGCAAACCCTAATAGGGTGACATCATTGTAAATGCCTGATTCAGGTTGCTCCTTTCAACCTCAGTGATGGTGACAGGAAAAGACCCTCCATTCCAAGTCACAGAAAAAGGCAGGGCTGGGCCTCAAGTCTTCAAATTTGCCGACATCAGAGGCATTTGTGGCCGTTCTCAGGCCAGTGTGATGCACAGATGTCCAAATGCCCAAAATGTGCCAAGACTTTCAGCTCTGGCTAGGGAGGCAGCCAAGGCATCAGAAAGAGGACAACAGGGCTGGAGAGGTGGCTCAGAGGTTAAGAGCACTGGCTGTTCTTCCCAAGGTCCTGAGTTCAATTCCCAGAAACCACATGGTGGCTCACGGCCATCTACATTGAGATCTGCCCGGGCATATATGTAGAGCAAATACTGTACACATAATAAATAAATAAATGTTTAAAAAAAAAAAGAAAGAAGACAACAGGCCCCTGAGACCCCACCCATATTATAGAAAGAAAAAACTAGATGCTTAGAGTCTGTGGACGCTCAACACCATGGACGATAAAGGATGGGGCCAGGGACGGAACCTCAGCCTCCAACGCCCACACCGCCTTTACAACAGCACTTGGTAGCTCTGTAGCCTGGATAGGGAAGAGCATGGGCAGTCAGGGAACCAGGGTACCCAGAGGGCAGCCAGGGTCACCCTTTCCCCTTTATGACTACACCTGCAGGGCCAACTGTTGGAACTGCACTTGCCTAAAGTCCCAAAACACCTCTCAAGAGATAGCACTCCTTTCCTCGTGGCAAGCTACCCTTGGGTCAGCAGCACCCTCCTCAGTCCTCTGGACAGCAGCCAAGTGGTCCGTTGGGATCACTTAGCCCTAAGGCCACGCAGGACAGGCCCACCCTTTGTTACACACCACTGTAGCCCCTCAACGCAATGCCCCCTCCTATCTGAGGCTCCTGACTGGAGTCTTCTACAAGCTGGAGCCAGACAGGGTTGGAACACAGCCCCTGCCTCCTCTATGCCTCAAAGCACACTTGCCATCTCCAAACATAAGGAGAACTGCTCTGGGGATGGGTGGGGTGCATGACAGATGTATATCCCCAAGTCCCAGGGCAGGGTGGCTACGAGGGTAGGGAGAGACAGAACGGTGGACTTAATGGGACAGGACAAGGCAGAGGTGGCTGGCTCTGCAGGGGCCCTGTGCAGCCCAGTCGGCCCCCCTTCAAGAGTGTGTCCGGGAGCTGAGCTGAGGCTAACACAATTATTCTTGGCAGGAACACCACAAGATAAAATCAAGGCGTTTTAATTGCACTGCTGTTTCCTGGTAACCTGGCTCACTCCCGCGCACAAATGTAGTTCAGACCCTAGGAAGAGCAGAGGCAGACACTGTGGGCACGGAAAACCTGCTTAGAACTGGAAACCATTCCATCACCTTCTTAGAGGTTACTAATGAGCTTCTCCCCTGCGCTCCAGCCCACCCAGCCTTCCAGGCCCTGGTGAACAAGACCTAAGGTACAATTAATAATCTCCTCCCTGCTTCGGTGGGACAGAGGAGGCCAGCCACTTGGCTGCCCAGAAAAGGCAAACATTTTAAAACACATAAAGGACAATCAGCAAGCTTGACAGCACACTTGTCTTTCTGGGTTCTTCCCCCCCCCCCATACACACCAAAGGCTTATGCTGTGGCTCAGTGTGGAGGCTCTCCTGCCTGAACGTGTATCACATGCACACCTGGGAGCGGCCTCTCCTTCATTCCTTCATAACGTGTGAAATTCGGTCCCGAGTGTCTCTGATTCATTAATGCTTTTAAAAAATGTGTTTGTGTATGGTATATGCAGGGGGATGGAGTTTTGTGCGTGTGCATGTGTGTGCGTGCGTGCATGCGTGCGTGCGTGTGTGTGTGTGAAGAGGTCAATTTAGGATGTTTTCCCCTATCACACTTGATAATAAAAAACTTTATATTTTGAAACAGGGTCACTCACTGAGCAGTGACACCAGGGAATCTGCCTGTATACAAACTCCTCTCTCTCTCTCTCTCTCTCACACACACAGTAAGTATTAAAATATCACTAATATATATATACACCTTCAGCTCTAGTGCAAAGGTGGGGAATGGACCTCAAGCAAACCCCAGGAGACTATCTTCTGCAGTACTGGGCATGAACACAGAAACCACTCGGCTGTGCTGTGTCGGACCAAGAACACACTGGGCTCCATTTGCTCAGAGTCTGGGACCAAAAGAGGGCAGCCACAGCAGCCTGGCCCCTCAGAGAGCTGGCAGGTTCAGGGTAGGAGCACCTGTGACATGTGGTTCTCAGTGAGAAAGGCTGAGAGGACAGGGTCATATCCAGGACAGAGGAGATGGCCTAACGCCTCCCATGGGCCACCTGAGCGCCAGGATAATTAAGAGGACTCAACAGGTGCAAACACTCATAGACTATTAAAGAGCAACCATGACTCCATTCCAGTAATAGCTGGATAAATGTAACTTACATAATAAATACAATGTAATACGAAGCCAAGTAATGCGCCAGAGCAGGAGGAGGAGGTAGTGTTTTAGCCTATGAGAAGAGCTGGCTGGCAGAAGAGGGGATCTGGAGTAAGACCAGTCCTCCAGTAGCCTTCCACGAGGGCTCACTCACGTGGCCACAAATCCCCAGTTATGAATCTTGGGCCTTTGATGAGGGGGTGAGGCACCTGCAAAGCCCAGCTAGCTAGAGCAGGAAGCTCCTGCAGAGCAGGCGGCACAGCACCTCCTGCGTGGTTACACTGGCATCACCGAGGGGACAGAGTCTAGACACTCAGCGGCAGGGATACACACACCTGATCTAATCAGGAGCAAACATCAGAAAAACAAAACGAAGTGGCGACAAGGACATAGCGCACACCACAAATGCCAATGACACAAGAGACAAGGACTGAGTGTGACGGTTCCAAGTTCGAGTGAAAAGAGATGTGGGATGCAACACAAGATCTCCCCCCAAAAAGGGAGAAAAAGGGAGGGGTGTGGGGCATGGAGATCCAGGTGAGATGAACTACAGCCAGGCCCGGCCTGCATACCTGTAATTGTGGCACATGGTAGTGGGGGCAGAGAGGTGAGGCATCCAAGTCCAGCCTGGGCCACATGAGCTCCCGTCTCAAAAAAATAAAAATAAAATAAAATAAAAAAGAAATTAATTAATAAATTTTTTTAAAAACCCTCAAAAACCAGCAAAGGCTATTATTGGGGGAGGTTTAAGGTTATGTGCCAATGGCCAGTTTCCTGAGCCCGCCTAACATGCCGTATAATGTGACTACTTCACAAACCCTCAGCACCCACTGAGATATTAAAAGGTAAAGAGCATCCTGGGGCTGGGGAGATAGCTCATGCTCATTGCCTAAGCATGAGGGCCTGGGCTCAAGCCACCGCATTCGTGGAAAAAGCCATGTACTGATCATGTGCGTTACCAGGGCTGGTAGGGGAAGGAAGGGGCAACAGGGTGGGGACTGGACAGGACGAGAAGTGCGGGTGGTATCTTTGTCAGTGAGTTGCTCTAGCCTGAACTCCCCTTTATGGATGCATCCTCATCTGAAGAGCCATCCCACCTCTGCCTGGCTCTGCTGTTCCTTCCCCATGGGGAGACAGACACCCACGCTGCTGGCACTGGCCATCAGCAGCTGCAAAGCGTGTTCCGTACAAGGGCAGGCTTAAGCCATCTGGAATCCTCGAAGCCATCCTCCAGCATTTACTGGGAAGCTCCTAATTAAAGTTTTCTCTTCTCACTTACTGCCTGGTAATTCCAGCTTTATTTTCTCTTTCACAGTGGGAAACTAATTATCCGGGGTGCCTTTCCATAGGCTTTTCAATTAAAAAACAGGGGAGAACGCTTCGGTAAAATTAAAGTGGGACTCGGGCTGTCTTTCTCTGCATTCACTCATGCAGAGGTGAAGGCTAGTTCTCCGTCCAGGAGGGCAGGGTCTACAGGGAGCCAGGACACCTAAGTAGCGTGGTCCCCCAGCCCGGGGGACCGTGGGGGGTTGGGGTGTCTGAGGCGACTGCTGTCTAATAATTGCAGCAGCAACAAGGTACTATCACATTGCTTACTCAGCAAGGATGACATTTCCATGGTGACAAAAACTCTGAAGACTGGGGGGTTGGGAGGTGCGGAAAATGCATCAGTGAACAAATGAGAGCGGTACGATCTGCACCCCTGGGGATGTCCAGAAACAAGAGGAAATGGAACATGTCATCCCTGGGCTGCTGCCACACGTGGGCATGCTAGCTTCTCCTCTCAGACCAGAGAAGGGCAGACACTAGGGCTCTCTGTCTTCATCGTTCTGCACCAAGCAGGCCAGAAGTGGTGGTGCATGGGAGGGTGAGGTAGGAGAACTGCAAGTTTGAGCTCAACCTGGGCTACATTGTAAGACCTAGCTCAAAAAAAAAAAAAAAAAAAAAAAAAAAAGCAAGAACTTGGGTGGGGCCGGGAGAGATCATTCTGTTGATAGAGTGTTTGATTAGCAAGCACAAGGTCCCAAGTTCGATCCCCAGCACTCACTTAACAAATGGTGGCCTACATTTGTGATACCAGCACTGGAAAAGCAGAGACAAAAATGATGAGGAAAGGAAGCAGGGGGTCATCTGGAAACTCCATCAAACCCCAAGTCTTTCTCACTCTGGCAAGACATTTTTCTAAGGCATCTTGCTCACAGCCACAGACTGGAGAGGTAGAGTAGAACACTTCAGGCCTGGAGTGGGGTGGCATGTCCTCTGGGAATGAGTCTTGGGCAGAAGGTTCAGGGGTGCTGAGAAGCAAGGGCAAAAGGCTCCTCAGAGCTGGAGAGACCTCCCCACCCCCAGCTGAGCTACCAGGCAGCTAAGGCAACTTGCTTGGTGCAGAAGTCTGGAGACACACCACAAGCTCCCCCTCCCAGCTTCTAGGGGTGTCGAAGATACACACACACACACATACATGCACAGGATACGGGGACAAGGGAGGAGGAGCGGTGCTCATGCGCACATCGCAGCTCAATTTTCTCACACGTCTGACCTGGTGGAATCAGGAAGACGTCATCTGCTGGGCTAATCTGCCTGCTGCCATTGTGCAGTGGGTGGGGGCCCATATGAAAGCCACAGGAACATGGAACAAAAAAGGCGCCCAAACCTGCCCATGCCCTACCCCGGGGTGGGAGCAACCTGAAACTTATCACAAGAAATCAGCTGTGGGTCCTGGAGCGGCCCCAGCCGTAGGCCCGGGGAGCTGGCTCCACCGAGAACTAATGTGTCTCAAGGGAGAAGGCACAATGAAGTGGCAGCTAAGCCCGGGTCCTCCCCTTCTCTCTCCCCCTGCAGCCTGGGCCTCCTCTCTGACCTCCCACATGGGATCTGTCTTCCCCAGGCAGCCTCAGCATCTTGATAGTGTGGTGAGGACATGTGCTAGGACAATTCCAGCCCAGAGACTGCATGAAGCCACTTCAGGGAGCACCCACTCAAAGGATGCATAGGCTACTTGTCCTCCAGGCTCCCGCAGCTCCTCCCAGCATCAACAGGAACAGAAGTTGTGGCTGTGGTCCCCATGGGCTTGTGACAGCAATGGAAAGCAATGGACACTGTGCGCAGAGGGTGTTCAGGCTTTAGAAATCCAGTACTCCTCACTGACTTGGAAACAGCACAGAGGGTGCCTCCCTCCCATGCTCAAGCAGTGACTAAAGCTGGCCGAATCCACAATCACCAGCCTGAGACTGTCTCATGGAAACACCTCTCCAGAAGATGACTAGAAGGGAAGTAAGTACCCTTGGTTCAAACATGGCAGCCTCTAAAGAGGCAGGGGACCCCCACCAGTACGTAAGCAGCACACAGAGAAACCCCTTAAAGCCACAGAACCCAAGTGGGCCTGGAATTCCAGGTTGATTTCCCAAAGCAAGCTGGAAACAGTGGAGGTGGGAGTGTCCACACAGCATTCCCAGGCTGCCAATCCAAGTACAGGTGTTAGCAGGGCCCTATAACATATGTGTGTACACACATGCACACATATGGGTACACAGAGACATTGGTTTGGCAAAGACACACGCAGGCACAAACGTATACACAAGCACTCAGGCACACACACAAAAACACACACACAGGTATGCAGGGCCCATGATGAAGCGCTACTCGCACACACACGAGACGGTTAAAGAGCCTGGCCAACCTCAGCGTTGTCAAGGCAACGGCACACCCTGCACTCTGCTGTTGCAGCAACATGAACTCACACAACCCCAGTTTTGGGAACAGTAATGGGGGGGGGGTGGAGTGTGAGATCTTCCCACAACAGCTCCTGCCAGCCCCCACCCTGACAGGCACACCCTTCGAGATCCCCCTCCCCAAGGTGGGCTGCACCTGGCCACCTGGAGCGGCTAACAAACAGGACCCAACCAAAGGGACAGAACCTCTTCTCTAGGGGTGACTTCTGCTTAGTCCTCTGACCCTTTCTGCTCTCATTTTACCTTTCCTTTCAGAAAGGCCATAGGTGGCAAGGAGGAGGCAGCCTGGCCGAGACCAGCAGGACCTGTGGCCTTAGCCTAATGCCCTCAAAGACCAGGACCCTTTTATGGCCACTGAGTAAATGACAACCCAACACCCTAGAAAGCTTCGGTGGCTCAGTAGGATGCACTGCTAGCTCATGATGCTGGCTTATCTAGCTGACATAAAGAGTCACAGGAGGAAACATTCCTGAGAGAAACCCGTGTGCCCATGTGGCAGGGACACACAAAGAAAGAGTGTGCACGAAACACTGCTGGCAACTGCCTGACGTCTACAGACTCCATCCACACACGATTCCAGTATCATCAGACAGTCCTGGGAGTGTCACGAGAGCAATGGCAGCAGCTCCCTGGCCTGAGAGTAGTTGGGGGAAAGAAGCAGTAGCTTGTGAAGAGGAAAAGAGGCTGTGCTCCACTCTGAGTCACCTAACCAGCTCCCGAGCCAGCCTTGGAGTCTCTCAAGCTGCAGAGCCTTGAAGGGTCCACACTTTTCTTCAGCTCCCCTGGTGTCACTGCTGCCGCCACCCTTAAGGTGATACTGTCATCACAGTAGCACAGAGGCTGATCTGGGTTTCCCGCTTCCCACGCTAGGTAGAAAGCTCCCAGTTAAAAACAAAAAAGACAGAACTGAGGAGATGGCCCAGACAGTGAAGCCATTGCCAGGGAAGCATGAAGCCTGAGCTGGGATGCCCAGCACCCAGCCAGTGTGCTGGCATGCACCTGTGAGCCTAGGGCTGGAGAGGTGGAGACAGGATTTCTTTGGCTCACTGGCCAACCAGTCTTGCTGAATCAGTGAGAAGACCCTACCTCACAAATAAAGAATAACTATGATGAATGAATCTGGTGAGATGGCTCAGTTAAAGTGCTTGCCACCCCGTCATGGGTACCTGAGTTTGGATGCCCAACACCCATATGAAAAGCCAGGCATGGTGGCATGTTGGTGTAATCCTAGCACTGGGCAAGCAGAACCAAGGAAGATCCTTGGAGCTTGCTTGCCAGTCTAGCCAAATCCATGAGCTGCAGGTTCAGGGAGAGACCCTGTCTCAAATTAGCTAATTAATCAAGGTATTAATTAATTAATTAAGGTAGAGGGGCTGACCAGATGGCTGTACTTACTGCTGTTGCTGAGGCCCCAAAGTTTGGTTCCCAGCATCCACAGTGGGTGGCTCATGATCACTTGTAACTCCAGCTCCAGGGAATCAGATGCCCTCTTCTGGATTCCACAGACACTGCACTCACATGCGTGCACATACACACACGAAAACATGCACAGCACGCATCAAGCAAGCGCACGCGCACACACACACACCCCTAAAAATTAAAGATAAAATCTTAATAGTAAGGTGGAGAAAGATTTTGAAAGACACCCAAGGTGGGGCTCTGTTCTCTACACAGAAACTCACTCTCCAGGAAGAAACGTTTCAACTTGCAGGGAATTGCTACACAATTCCAGCAGACCATGGAATAAGAGCTCTGAAACCCTGAGCCAAAACAAAACCTTTCCCCTTTATAAATTGTCTCTCTCTCAGGTTCTTTGTCTCAGGGAGGACAAGCTGAGGAATACAATGTGCAAACTGAAAGAGAAAATCAATAGTGAACTTTCTGCCCTACGTTATCATGAGAAGACCTGCCTACCTCTGCCACTCGGAGCCTCCCCCCAGAGTAAGAAAGCTACCAGGTGGAGAAGCGCAGCTCACCACCCACACTGGCTGGACTCCTGGCAGAAGTGCCTGTCCCCAGCCAGGGCTGTGCTTCCGGTAAAAGGAGACTCCCCCAATGTGTTGTCTTAAAGTTCTATTTCCTTGTTTCTGTTTTTGAGGTTAGAGTTAGCCTCAAGTTTTGATACATGGGATCCATTGTGGATGTCTCTCTCTCTCTCTCTCTCTCTCTCTCTCTCTCTACCCGTGCTAATTTCAAATTAAGTACCCAAAGATGACCATGAACTCCTGATCCTCCCTCCTCTACCTACCCAGTGCTGGGATGGCAGGCATCCACACCCAAGCCTGGTTTATGCAGTGCTGGGAAGGAAACTCAGGGCTTCGTGCATGCTAGGCTCACTATCAGCTAAGTCACACCCCCAGCCCTGGTTCTATTAAATAATATAAATAAATAAAAAAGTTCCACACAGCAATGCTCTTGTCTGGACAAAGTAATGGTACAGTACTGTAGCCATGGCTGTTTGTCTTGCGGAAGGACAGAAAATACCACATATTAGATTTCTGACAAAATATGAACAGAAAGGAAAACTCAATTCATATGCGTGAAACATCGCCAGCCTTTGTCCCTCATTACAAATCCATGTTCCCTTTCAGACATGCTGGCGACGTGCTCTGGAGGGAACCTGGGCTGAAGCAGCCACATGAGGACCCAAGGGGCAGCTGGGACGCAGAGCTGCCTCATGAGGCCAATAGTAGACGTCAGTGGGCAGAAGCCTGGCGCGCTGCAGGACACAGATGGCCTTGGGCCAGGAGGGACAGGGACACACACACACACACACACACACACACACACACACACACAGAGGGAGGGAGGATGTAGACCCCAGGAGGAGAATAGCTCTTGGCAGTATCAGTGCCATGTCGGCAGAACAACATGCCACCACCCGACAAATGGAGACACCAAGACAGGCTGGAAGGTAACAGTGCATGCCACACAAGCCCAGCACCCTGATTCCATCTCCAGGACCCACGGGAAGTTAAGGAGGGACTGACTTAGTGGAGCTGTCCTCTGATCATGTGTGCTGTGGCATATTATGGCTGCATGTGTGCAAGTGCGTGCACATACGTGCAAATACTATTAAATACATTAAAAAAATAATAAAGTGCATGGTCTTGGAGCATCTGAACCGAGATGGCTGTCGTCACAAACCGCCCTTCAGTCCCACTTCTGGTTCCAAGTTCACAGTGGTGGACAGGTGTAGGCTGGACTTTAGACTCAGTCAAGCGTCAGACGCTCTCAGTTACGACCTAGTTCAATTTAACAACAAGAAATGAGCACCTACCGCTCAGCGCAGGAGAGGGGGGCAGGGCAGAGGAACCAGCCTCTCCTGGGCAGGAGTTGAACATGGTTCAAACATCTTAACTGTGGGCATTAATAATTATTTACTGAGGATTCACTTTTATTTTTAATGTGTTGTGTGTGCACATGAATGCATGCACGCATATGGAAGCCAGAAATCGATGGTGGGTTTCTTCCTCGTTCACTCTCCCCTGTATTGTTTTTAGACAGGGTCTCTCACTGGACCTGGAGCTCACCAAGTCAGCATAGCTAGGCAGCCAGTGAGCTCTAGAGTCTCCTGTCTAGTGTCCCCAGCCCGAGTTCCAGGCATATACTACCACGTCTGGCTTTTTATGTGGGTGCTAGGGACCAGACCTAGGGCCTCAGGCTTATACACGAAGTACCTTCTAGAACGAGCTGTCTCCTGACGGTAATTTTATCTTTAAAGTTAGTTAAGGTAGTAGTTACTTAACAACTGTTATCCCTTCCCTGGTATTCTGACTGCCTGGAGCAAAAGACTGTAAGTCACAGAGCCAGCTGTAATGCCCACATTACAGCCGTTTTCTGCTCAAGAGCTGCCACCACCATCACCACTACCACAGTAGCAAACAGCCTCAGCAAGCTTTCAGGAGAAGGGGGAGTGTCAGCCAGGTAGCTCAGTGAAGGCCTGGATTGGTGAAAACAGGCTTCATTTACATAAAGGCTCACTGTGATTGGGCAGACAGCCCTTCTCTGGCTATAGAAGCAGGCTATTAGGTTCACTTTGGGGCATGCCCAAAGATGCCCCCACCACCACCCAGCAGCCTCTGGTGGTACAACACTAGGCCAGGAAAGGCTCCTCTCCATCCTTAGCAGAATGGGCTGGGCTGGTAACACAAAGAAAGGACAATACAATAGTAGTGATGTCAAGAGGCTAAAGAGCTCCAGAGTGGTCAGGCCGAGACCACAGCAGGAGCAGAGGTGAAGACAATGACGCCTAGGCGGAGCTGAGGATGCCTCACCCCGGGCCCTGGTGGCTGAAAGAGTGCCAGAGAGCTGCCGAGCCTCAAGTGCTGACAGTCTCATTATCCAAGACCCAAGGGCTCTGTAGCCACTGTCACTGTAGATCTAAAGGCCCTGACACCAAGGCCTGCATGACAGCTTTAACTGCAGACGACACCCATGCTGCTCACTGATGCCACCCCCACCCAACACGACCAGGAGGAGAAGCCGCTCCAGCACGGAGCAGAATGGTTAGAGATGCAGTGAAAACCTCCAGGCAAAAGGCAAATCTCTGGCTTCTACAAACTTTGGAGCATCAAGCCTCCATATCTGCTTGTCCAGCTCCCGGCCTTGGATATATCATGGGCACTGCCTGCACTGAGGGATCTGTAATGCTGCAAGTCTGTGGCTGGCTGCCCAACAGCACAGCCACTGCACTCTGCCTTCTACCCACGCTGCCTTACAGGACCCGCCTGACACCTAAGTTGGGCCCCTGAGGTTTTCACTTCAGAGATGGGACGTGGGTGCATCGAGGCCCATCCTCAGTACACAGTAAGTGGGCTCCCACGGACCAGGACAGCACTCCCGGGGAAGAGGGTGGCAGAGTTGTAAGGTACAAGGAGCAGGTCCTGGCACTGCCTGTGAAGCAAGGCTGGCGTTGCACATGGTGAGAACAGACCCTGTGAGAGTACCAGTCTTGGGAACCTCAGTATCACCTGTGACTAGTCTCTGGCTACCATCTCCTGTGTTCCTTCTTAGAGTCCAGCAATCAGGGGAATGGTCCGAACCTATTCCAAGGCCACAGGGCCCACCACAAGGGTGCCCAGCTACCCTGAGCATGGGCAGGGCTGTTGCCCGGGGCCACGGAATGAGGAGGAGACACTTAGGAAAAGGCCCAGTCAGACTTGACTTTAACAGTCCCTGACAAGGGCGACAGCTATCATTCCTGGCTCCTTAAGGACACAGCATCACCTAAGAGATGAGCCTCTGAGCATGTCTACGAGGGAGCTTCTGGAATGGGTTCAGGTGGGAGATTTACACTAAGTGTGAGTGGCACCATCTCACGGGCTAGGGTGAACAAAATGTAGAAAGGATAGAATAAAAAGTAGAGTAAAAAGTAAAAAGTGGTGGTGCATACCTTTAATACCACCCCTCGGGAGGCAGAGGCAGGAGGATCTCTGTGAGTTCGAAGCCAGCCTGGTCTACAGAGTGAGATCTAGGCCAGCCAGGGCTACCTAGAGAAACCCTGTCTCAAAAAACCAAAAACAAACAAGTAGAAAAAGCATTCATCTCTCTGCTTCCTGACTATGGGTACAGCTGCCTCATGTTCCTGCCTCCACGCTTTCCCATGCTCAAACCATGAGCCAGACAAACTCTTCTTCCCTTACGTGGCTTTTGTGGGGGCATTTCATCACAGCAAGGGAAACAACACCCACCACCAGGGAACACTGAAAGCTCATCCACCATGGAGAGGCTAGTGGCCTCAAGAGGCTTGTAGGGGTCCTGATACCCACACCTTTCCCAAACTCAGTCAGACATCTCTTACAAGACCCTGATGCACCTGTCACATTCAGATGGCAACTGGGCAATGAAAAGCAGCCCTCATCAGGTTCCCGAGAGCCCCCGACAAAGCACCCATGGAGCTTGCCCATCCCTGGGGCTAAGCAACCAAAGCCAGGCGCAGTTGGTCTGTGCTCTGAACAGCGGGAGATGCGCGCTCGGTTCCTGGGAAAATGTCTTCAAAGGCACAACTGTTTTCCCAGCTGTGGAAGCTCCACCCTGGGAAATCTTTCCATGCCGTTACAAGAATAAATTCTGAAATGACTGTACAAACATGCAAGCCTGTGCCCCTCATCCTGGTATTGGAGTCTCCAAACAGGACAGCTTCCTGGAGCACCCTGTGTGAAGAAGGGTGGTGCCCTTCACCACCCATGAGCATCAGGGCTTCTCTCACAGACTGGGGCTCAGCTCCCCTGGCTTCGGCCCTGACCTGAGAGGCCTTGGAGCCATCAAGAAGGTGAAACTACCCAAAAGGTGTGGGCATCAGGACCCCTATAAGACTCTTGAGGCCACTAGCCTCTCCATGGTGGATGAGCTTTCAGTGTTCTCTGGTGATGGGTGTTGTTTCCCTTCCCCCACACAAGACACTTTCTTGTGTATGCTACAGTATGTGTACTCTATGGAAGAAAAGTGCTAAACACCAGTGACACACAAAGCAGAAGAACTGGGAAAAGAACATGGACTCATCACAAATGGAGTCTGGGCACCTTGCAAACTGAACTGTAGGGACAGAGTATGGCAACACAAAAAAGCAGAAACAAAAAACATCAAGTGTCCAGCAGACCTTTAAGAGAATAATCGGCACACCCACCCACAGCCAAGAGGAAGAGCAGGCCTCTGAAATACAGGCTGGATTGGAAACCTGGGCCAGGCTGCCATCAAGCTGTTGTCAGGTGTCCCTGCATGCCAGCTAAAGGCACTGTCCCTGCAGCCTGGGTCGCTGGCTCAAGTGTCTAGATGTCACCTCAGCCATTTATGTTTTGGCACTGAGTCTTGATTGTCAACTTGACAGCATCCAGAATCATCTAGAAGCCAAGCCTCTGGCTTCAACTGTGAAGAGAGGTTTCTAGAGAGCATTACTTGGGGAAGGTAGACACAACCTGAATGTGGGCAGTGTCCTCCCATGGGCCAGAGTGGTGGACTGAATAAAAAGGAAAACTCCAACTTGGAACTAGCAGTCACCTCTCTGGTCCCTGTGTATCTAAGGTGACCAGCCGTCTCAACTCCAGCCACCATGTTCCCCCCCTTCCATGATGGACTGTTCTCCTGAATTCAAATAAACCCTTCCTCCCTCAAGTTGCTTTTGTCAGGTATTGTGTGAACAAGCTGAGAAAAGTAACTACTTTATACACTCAGTCAAAAACAATAGTTAAAGGGCCGGAGAGACAATTCAGCAGTCAAGAGCACAGGCTGCAGAGCACCTAGGTTCAAGAACCAGCACCCACATGGCAGTATACGACTATCCAGTTCCAGGGGATCCAACGCCCTCTTCTGGCCTCTGCAGGCACTGCACACACATGGAGAGCATCTACATGCAGGTAAAACACCCATACACACTAAAAAAGAAGCCTAGTTCTAAAAGTGTGATCAACTGTGCTCTGGTCACAGATGAAGTCACATCATAAAGCCCAGCGTGAAGCCCGTGGCCAGCCACACTTGAGGAGAAAAATGACAAAAATGATAAAACATACAATACAAACATTTTTCTTGCCAAACTTTTCCATGTTTTTGGTATTTTTTTACAATGGGTTCTGATTTATTTTTAAAGGGACAGGGAAGCTTTGTTTTGAAACATTAAGGATGTTGTTGTGCTGGAGCTGGGCTCGGTTGGTAGAGTGCTTGCCTAGCATCACCAGGCCCCCAGTTCCGTGCCCAGCACCTCAGAAACTGGACGAGGAAAACCTGGACAGTTTACAGCACAGATCTCCCGGAGGCCCTCTAACCAACCCAGCAAAAACCAGGCCTTCAGCAGGGGTTCTGGGAAGAAGAGGGAGAAGAAGGGTCAGGAGTCCAAGGTCAGCTTTGACTACATGAGATTCTGTCGCAAAAACAAAATGAAAAACGGGCTCAGCAGGTGAAGTGATGGTCATGCAGGCATAAGGACCTGAGTCTGGCTCCCTGGAACACACATAAAGAGCTAGACATGCAGAGCACATCTGCAATGCACATCTGTAATGCCAGCACTCCTACAGTGGGACGGAAAGAGGAGACAAGAGAGCCCCAGAAGCTTACAGGCCAGCTAGCAGTGAACATGAAAATCTGTCTCAAAAAAAAAAAAAAAAAAAAAATCACACATAGGAAAAAAAAAAAAAAACAACTAGCGATCTCTCCCCCAAATATAGGTAAGATATTCAGCTAGGCTTTCTTCCTCATCAGCCTCAAGAGGGTGGCCGTCTAATCCTCTCAGCAGCTAACTACGGCAGGCCCTCTTTGAGGGATCACCCCAGGGAAGGCAGGACAGGCTTTCTCAACAGTTGCTCGGCCAGCAGTGCCCAGTAAAGGAGCAAGTTCCATCCATGCCAAGGCCTCTGACATCATTCTGTTTCCACAGAATGGATTTGTGGAATTCCCGGGGGGTGGGGGGGGGGAAGACACAACGGTTTTGTTTTTCATCTTTTTGTCTGGCTTCAGGACATGGAAAAAAAAAAAAACACTTCATTAGTCCCCAACTCCTAGAGACCCAAAACTTCTAGTAACCATCCTCATCACCCGATTGACCCTCCGTCCCCGTTGCATGCAGCCTGCCTAATCAGAACCATAACCTTACCCTGCACACTTTCCCTCTATTTGCTGAGATTCCATGAGGGGAGAGCATCTCCATACCTGCCCTGTAGGCAGAGTTCGGCCTTTTCCCACCAACACCTCCTTCAATGGAAAGCTGGACCCCACGCACATACTTTTCCTCCTAGAGGTCAGGGGTCCTGCCCCAGAGCAGAATGGTGACTGGGCCCTGGGGGTCACAGAACACCCTTGGAAGAGCCACACGCAGTATGCCTGCCTCTCTTTCACCTTCCTTGCAGGCTACACTCCCTGGCTTGGAACTTCTAGGATAAACCTTCTTATTTTATTTTATGTAGGGGGGAGGAGTGCACATGTTAGTCAGAAGACAATTATATGGAGTCTGTTTTCTCCTTCCATCCTTATGTGAGCTCCAAAGTTAAACTCAGGTTGCCAGACTGGTAGGACAAGGGCTTGCACCTTCTGGTCCCTCTCACCTCCCCCATGTGCCCAGCTTTGTGCATGGGCGCTGGAGGTGGGGACTTAGCCCCTCATGGTTTATGGTTTATGTGGCAAGTGCTGTACTGACTGAGACATCTCTCCAACCCAACATCCTTCTTCTGATATCCTGCTAATTCATTCGGTGTGTGCCAGTGTAAACTTACTCCACTTAGTCTGGTGTGTGCCGGGGTGAACCTACTCCACTTAGTCTTGTGTGTGTCAGTGTGAACTTACTCCACTTAGTCTTGTATGTGCTGGTGTGAACTTACTCCACTTAGTCTGGATATTTGACAGAGTCTTTTACAAATTTCTCAAACCTCAGCATTTTTGTTTTGAAACCACTGCATCTCCTCTGCCTTGCTCTGCTGGACAGGTTACCCTCTTATTCCACCTACTTCCTCACACCTCCCCTCTCGGTGCCTCACATAGGTCAAATAATTTCCTCCCATCTGCACTCCACATTCTCATGCATTGCACTCTGCTCGTTTCTGATTCCATGTACTTCACATCCAGTATTTCTATTCGATTCTTCATCAACCTTACCTCTTCCACTCTGGTGTGGTGGACTGTCCAATTTAAAGTCACCTGGATGTCCTGTGACTGGGTTCTTGAAAACTCTGTCCTCTGTCTCACCTGCTGGCTTACAGGATGATTCTTTTCCTACCATGGAATGTACTTTTCTACTGTGGGGTTCTGTGAATTCTCCTGGCCCACACAAAACTTCTCAACTGGGCCTTCCCACATAAGTGGAGGTGGGACAAATTTGGGTCCTGTACCAAAACCTGCTATAGCCCTGGGATCCCAATTCTACATGAGTGATTTTCCACTCTCAGTCTTGAATATTTCTGGGCCAGAAAGAAGCTAGGATTCTGTAATTCACATTTTCAAATAATAATAATAGTTTATTGAGTGCCCTACAAGAGGGAAATGGGCTAGGCTGTATGTAGCCAGAACATAGCTACATCCTGTAATTCACACTCCGAAGACCAGACTGGCAGTGGAGGTATGCACACCTGTCATCCTCTCGCTCAAGAGACTGAGACAGGAGGATGGATCACAAATTCCAGGCCAGCCTGAGCTAAGAATAAAACCCTGTTTCAAAAACCGAGAGGAAGCCGGGCTGGGAAGATGTCGTGGCTGGTACAGCACCTGCAGTACAAGAATGAGGATGTGAGTTTGGATCTCAGGCTGTGTGTGGGCCTATTGCCCTAGCAAGATGGCCAGCTAGTTTAGCCAATCAGCAAGCTCTGGGTTCAGGGACAGATTCTGTCTCACGTGGTGGCGCACGCCTTTAATCCCAGCACTCGGGAGGCAGAGGCAGGCGGATCTCTGTGAGTTCGAGGCCAGCCTGGTCTACAAAGTGAGTCCAGGACAGCCAGGGCTACACAGAAAAACCCTGTCTCGAAAAAACAAAAAAAAAAAAAAAAAAGATGAAGTGTGATTGAGGAAGATGCCATATTAACCTCTACACTTTACACACATGTGCATCTATGTGCATGTACAGGAGCATGTAGACACAGACCACTGAAAGAGAAAATAGAGCCGGGTGTGGTGGCACACGCCTTTGAGCCCAGCACCCAGGAGGCAAAGCCAGGCAGATCTCTGTGAGTTCCAGGCCAGCCTGGATCCACACATTGATTGAGTTCCAACCCAGCCAGAGCTACATAGCGAAGTCCTGTCTCAAAAAAAAAAAAAAACCAAAGAATAAAAATAATAGTATAATTAACTAGAGAGTAGGCTGGAGGGAGGGAGGAACGTGAGATGGAAATGGATTCCCCTGTCACTGGAAAGCAGGACACAGACAGACAGATGCACACGTACAATGCCCAGGCTGGTGTGTGGTTCACGTTCTCCCCCACACACTACAAAGAAGGAACCAAGGCACTGAACACTGCAAAACTCCGCCATAGTGCACCCCAGGGAGACAACTGCTCTCGGTTTTTCCTGTACATTTTTCTGTATTTGCTAATTTTTTTTACATCGATCGTGTGCAACTCAGTAAAAACAATGAACATTTTCCAATTACATTGGCTAAGTTATTCTCTGTCAGGCATGAGGAAGCCTAGCACAAAAACATCACCCTGGCTGACCAAGACATACATTCAAGAACCGCATAAACCAGGTCTGGTGGCATATGCCTTTGACTTAACACTCGGGAGGCAGGGTGGGGACAATTGAGTTCTAGGCCAGCAAGCAAGTCCCCATCTTAAAACAAAACAAAACCCCCTCTATGATTCAAATAGCTAAACTAGAAAAGGGGGACAGAGAACTGCATCTGACTTGTTTATGGGTCAGGGGGGATCACACAGGCACTGGTGAGAACAGTGGTCTCCTAAAAACTGTACCACCCAGAAACTACACCCTAGCACTAACCCCACAGAAACAAAAACCAGAGATCAGAAACACTTATGTCAGTTTTAGTCACGAAAGCAAGGATCCCAGAAGCCCTTCTCTGTAGGTGGGTGAGGGCTGAGGGGGTATCCTGGCCATATCTTGACTAGTGGCTAGGGCATCAGCATGTGAGCTAAGGCTGACAGGAACACACACAAACACACGAGGCTTGGCAAGCTCCTGAAGCCAGAGCAAGCTCTGCAGACTGCCCTGTGGCCCAGGCTTCAACACTATAGACCCTGACACAAGGCACCAGCTGTCACTGTAGGAAACTAGGTGAAGGGTACTTGGGACGGCCTTCTGTATAGTTTTGCAACTTCCTAAGAATCTACTAGAATCTGGAAAGAAAAAAAAATTGCTTTTAGGGAAATAGCGGGCAAGACCCTGGTGGTATCACCCTCCCTGCCCCCACTCCCCACCCCCACTCCTGAGTGTCAGTGCCAGCATGACATGGCGGGTCCCAACACAGGAGTTACAAAGTTTTTCAAATGTTCCTTCTGCCCGTGGGTAATGACCCGAGTTATCCTGGATTGGGCCAGCTCCACGGTGTGAAGGAAGGCAATGGCAGACAGGCTACCCAGACACCAGCTTCCTGAGGCCAGTTCTTCCCTTGCAGGCCCCAGACATCATCAATCCATGGCATGCTGGCACACACCTCTGTCTTTGGCCTCCGCCAGAATTCAAACACTGTATCAAGCTCCTCTGGGGTTTCCAGGCAGGATTCCTTTATCTTGGTTTGTACTCACTTGACCCAGGAACTGCCACCAGGAGATCAGTCCCGGCAGTAGCCTCCCTGGGAGACAAGAAGGAGGCCAGTGAGCTAGTGATACACAGCCTGTCTCCTGTGGGCTAGGGAGGTGTGTCTGACCTCAGGAGTACATTGACACTGAACAAACCACCCTCTTGGTATTCCGTCCATTGATGCAGATACAAATGCTGCCGTGACATTGTTCAAACCCCCACTCAGACTCCACATCTCCTGGTGAGCCCTCTGCAGAGCAGTGCCCACAGCAACCTCATTACAGCAGTGACACACAGCCCTCATTCCTTCCCACCCCCAGCCAGAAGTCAGTCCTGTCAAGATGGGAGAGATGTCCCTGCTCCTGAGTCACACCAGCTGGGCCATCCCTTCCTCCAAGGGCAGCCACTGGGCTGTCCACAGTTAAAGACCCAGGAATTCTATAGGGCAGGACCCACTGCCCCGACTAGTACTCCGTCATAGCACAGTTTGGAGGGTACAGGCATGGCCATAGAGGGCTCCATATTTGGGGCCTCAAAGACATGAACAATAGGCCCTGGCCAGATGCAGCCACCAGCCTGCTGTGGTGGGTAGAGCAGGTAGGTGGTAAATCACCTGCCTAGAATGCCCTGGTGGGGAGCGGGGACGTGGCTCACCGTAGAGTACTTTCCCAGCAAATATAATAGGTCCAATCCCCAGTACTAAACAAAATGAAATAAAAATAGGTTCCATCATTTTAAAAACAAAATAAACACCGAACAGACACTTAGCCAAATATAATTTATGAATGGACAATGAATGTGAAGATAGATGTTTATCAGATGCTAAATAAATCTCAATGAGAAATATGCGCTTTTCTGTTGTCACTGTTGTTTAGGATCTTGAGCTTTGGTGGGTTTCTTCCTTCTTTGGAATTGTCTGGTTTTTGGGTTGCTTTTTGTTTGTATGGAGTGTATGTGTGTGTGTGTATGTATTCTTATAGTTTTTTTATTTGCTTTTATCTTTAATATGTGTTATTATTTTTCTAGAATTTCATATATGAACACTATACTTACATGATTTCCACCCTACATTTTCCTGACTCCAGCTCCGCCCCCCCACTTCCTCTCAGCTCATGACCCTTTATTACTGTTACACATATGCACACATCCGAATATATAAACACATTGTGCTGGACCCATTTACTGTTGCTCATATGTACGTGTGTTTAGGGATGACCACTTGGGGACTGGATATTGTGCACACTCATTAGGGGGCTCACCCATTGAGAAAGGTCTCATGTAACCCAGGGTAGCTTCCAACTTCCTGTGTAGCCAAGGATAGCCTCCACCTCCCGGGTGCTGCCAGGATTATGGGCTTGCACCATGCTTAGTTTATACCGTGATGGAGATGGAAGCCAGGGCTTTGTGAACACTCAGCAATAACCCAAGGAAATTGTGTCCTTTAAACAGAGTTGTGCTTCTCAACTGAGCATTAATAACCATATGTGCAGTCAACCAAGGTGGCTCATGCTTGTAATCCCAGCAACTGGGAGGCTAACACAAGAGATTGTCTGAAACAACAACAAAACAAACAGTCAGACAGTAAAACAAGAGCACACCCGCAGGAGGGGATGCCAATCAAAGAGCCCACCCCACTCCTCTTCCTGGGTACACTGTTACTTTGTTAGAGGTTCCCAGACACGTGTACCACATATGATACAACAATTCTAGTGCTGGAATCTCCTGAGCGGTGAGGTGCAGGCAGACTCACTCTGATGCCCGCAGCATGTTCCCAAGACCCCAATCTAGAAATGGGCCAAAGGTCCAAAACAGATACACAGGTAAACAAGTGTGTGGGGACCATGCAGAGTAGGCGTGTGCAGCCACCGAGGACAAAACAACCGCAAAGCACGGTACAGCCAGGGGAAGACCAGAGAGACAAGACTTCCTCCAGCAAATGGCCTAGAGGAACCTATGACATCTGCTGTGTACAGTGATGAATAAGGCTCTAAGTGCTGTTAGTCCAAAGGCTAGCAGTGTGATTCGCCTTCTGGCCACCAACTGACCACACCCCTAAGACAATGACATGGCTACCAGGCACTGACCCCAAAGATGTAATGACAAAAGCCAGGCCAGACAGTCACTGTCTTACCACAGCTGCGCTGCGAGGGATTTGGGCAGTCTCCAGGCCATAAAGTTCCCAAGTCCTCTGGATGGCTTCCTATGAAGCCCCAGGCTGCATGCCCACATGATGCACGTGACTTTCTAAAAGGCCACAGCCCAGTGACAAAGCCAGATGCTCCGATGGCTTCCAAGCAGTCTGAGCCCCACCATGGACGAGAAAGGTGCCCCTGGGGAGCTGCATGCCACTGGCTGACCAGTTGCACACATATTCTTTGTGACGTGTGCTCATGTGTGTGAATTCCATCTTTAGCAGCTATAATAAAATTTGCTACTTGTGGCTGCCCTGCTGTGCCTAAGGTTTTTCCTGACTTTTAAGTCTTAACTGGCAGAGGAGACAGACCTGCCCCCACCCACCCCAGACGGTAACGCTCATGACTGTAAAACAAGTACCTCATTATCATCCCAGCTCTAACTGCAGCATATTCTCAAAACAACAACAACATGTTCTGTTCCTTTCTCAGGTGACTGATCACTATGCATCCAGCCTGACCAATCCGGGTGTGGGACAGTCTGGTCTCACATTCGACCTACTGCCACCAGCCTTCATCAGCATTCATGGTGTGATTGCAAGGGACAGAGGAGGCATCTTCAGAAACACAGCCACCTCTTGGCTTGCCCCAACTCAAATGGGTGCCAGGCAAGCCAGTGTGGCTCAGCCTGGGGTCCAACCAGTCCTTCCCAAGAGCAAGTGCTACCTACAGCTTCATCCCGCAGCTCTCTGCTCTAGGAAGTCTGTATGGAAGAAATAAGGCAAAGATTGAGGCCTAGGCTCCAGAAAGGGCTTCCTACAGCAGACAAAGGACAAGACAGCTGTGGTCTGGGGCATCACTAAGAGTAGAGAGCTGCTGTGCACTCCAGCTCCCACCAGGGCCCACAAATTTGTTTGTTGCCTGTGGGAATCCAGGAATGGGGAAGCAGCAGGGCCAGGGCCTTCTCAGGCCAGCAGCTAGGAAACAGGAACCAGTCCCAAATGTCCAGTGGAGTGTTTGAATTCTCTCCCTTTGCAGGGGGATCACAAAGCACCCACTTCTCCAGGGCCTCACGGAGAGGACAGGGCGAAATCAGGGGCTGGGACAAGGTGCTCACACACTCCAGGCCTCAGCACCAGGACCCAGAGGGCTGTGGCCCAAGCATGCAGCAGCTTCACAGGGCCCAGAGCCCCAAGTGGAACTTGAGCTCCATGGAAACTGCTCCCCAAGGGGCAATGAAGTTCCCAGCGCTTGGGGACACTTGGCGGTCCTGGCTCAGGCACAGAGCGCTGAGCTGTGGGAAGTGGCTGTGCAGGCCCTGGGAGCTCCCCACATGGACACTTCGGGACAATGGAGTGGTCCAAGTAGGGGCAGAGGCTTCTTCCTTCCCTGCCAGAGTCCAGAGGTTCATTTGGAGCCACAGGGGGACAGGATCGGACCAACATAGTTTTTTTCCATGAGTTCCCGGGTGACAGGACTGCCATACTGCAGGCCTCGAGACCCATCCTTCTTAAATGCTTACGCTTAGCTCTCCCTATTTTTCCTCTAAAAAAAATATGCCTCACACATCGTTCTGACAATTTCCCATGAGAGTCGAAGGAAGAAATGTTTTTGTCCACAGATCAGCATTCTTAAGCAGAGAAAGGCCTCATTCTGTATCCAAGACTGGCTTCCAGAAACACAAGAAGGGGATCTAAGGACCTGCACCCCCAAGCTACTGTCCTAAGTCACAGTGGCCACAGAGGAAGGCTGCCCACCAGCCGAGAACCACACCCTAGTCTCCTCTCCTACTTCCTTTCAGGAGGAGTGTGGCTGCCGACCCCTGTTGGCCAGTCTCCTGCTGCCCAGGCCACCAGCACGTCACTGTCTCAGAGGAAGGCCAGTGAACCCGGGCCTCCTCCAAAGACCCACAGAACAGCTCAGAGCGCCTGCCTCCTGACATCTGTAGTCAGAGGAACAAACATGGCCTGTGGCTCTCCTGGAAACTCCAGGCTCTGAATCAGACCAACATGTAGCATAAGAAAAGACTTGACAAAAACATGCCCAGATCGCTTCCTGCTTTCTTCACCACAAAAGGGGGGGGGGGGGAAATGAAGCACAATGCAGAGGCTTGAACATTCTGTTCCCCTGCAAGTACGTGGACAATCTGAGGAGGCTCCTCACCCTAGGCTGAGATGGGGCTGTGTGGATGAGCTGCCATTTAACATGGGCAAGGCCCTGGGTTCTACCACCAGCATGGCGGAACAGAAAATGCTTTCCCAGGTGTAACATCACACACCTATGATTCCCAGTACTCAGGCAGAGGCAGTGGGTTTGCAAATTTGAGGCCTGCCTGGGCTACATAATGAGAGAAGAAAAAGTCCCGCAGAGCCCAGCCACAGCATCATGTGTGTATCTGACCAGGGTTTATTTCGTGTTATTTGACAAATCTGGAATATTAGTACCTGATGGGTTGTAAGCAAAAAGAGAGGGGGGGGGGACTCACCCTCTGTGAAAGAGATTAATACCTAGAACCTCAAAGGTAACAAAAAGATTTTAAATGTTAAAAATTAAATGTATCTATGGCCAGCGATATGACTCAGTGGGTAAAGGAGCTTGCTGCCAAGTCTGATGACCTGAATTCGATCCCACACTGGTGGAAGAAGAGAATACTGATTCCATGAGCTGTCCTCTGACCTTAACATACACACACATCATGAAGGTACACGAATGTATAAATAAATATAAAAAGAAATTTACATTTAAATGCATCTGTATACACGAGGCAGATACAAGTTATAGGGTGAAAACCAAGCCTACACAACATTTAGCATTATTCACACCCTCTCTCGGGGAGTATCAAAATCAATTATTTGGGCCAGTAAGATGGCTCAGTGGTAAAGGTGATTGCCACCAAGCCTGATAACCTGAGTTTGATCCCCGGAACCCTCACTGTGGAAGAAGAGACCTGACTCCCACAAGTTGTCTGTTGCCCTCCAGACAGGCACCATGAGGTGCAAGAAAACGTACATGAGTAAATAAATGTGATTAAGTTTTGCTTTGTTTTTTTCCATAAAACATGAAGGATTCTGTTTGTTTTCAGTGTTTGATTCTGGGTTCAAAGGCAGGACCTCTCAGCATGCTAGGCAAGTGTTCTACCACTGAGCCATGGCCTGGCCCCTAGACTTGAGTTTTTAGACACAGGAACCTGGGCCACACCCTGGGCACACATTAAAGAGAGGAGCTTCCTGGGAGTACAGCCAGGAGGCCCCGCGTGCCCCCAGACCCTCCACCTGGTCAGGCTGATCCATCACAGTCCATAGGAAACATGAGAACCCACACAGCAGCCAAGTTCCTGTCTCATAACTACTTCAGGAAGCACCAAACATGCCCATGGGTGGCTGCTGTCAGCCGAGTCACTTACCTGGGGGCTGGCTGCCTCCTTGCCTGGCTTGGGTTCAGATGCCGGCAGCGTCTCATCTGCTGGCGTTAACTTCTGCTTTTTACTCTTCTTCCCTGCCCCTTCGGGACCTTTTCTCTTCTGCTTTGACATCCTGGAAGAGACCCCGCAGGCCAATTAATGATAGGAAGAAAGAGGTCTGTGCCACAGCAAAGTGCCGTGTTGTTAGAGTGGAGAGGACACTTTCTCCTCACAACACAGAAGGAGGTTTGAGTAAAATAAGCTAGCCAGGGCAATGGCTGCTGACAAAGTACTTCCTGTACAACAACCACAAGGACTTAAGTTTGAGCCCTGGAATCCACGAGAGAGAAAAAAAGTCAGGGGAGGGGAGGGAGAGTCCCTCAAGCTGACTGGCCAGCCAGCCTAGCAGAATTGGTGAGCTTCAGGTTTAGTGAGAGACTATGTCTCCAAAAAAAAATCGGAGGTCAATAAAGATACCTGAAGGTCCTCTCACCTGCAGACACATACTCACGTGTCCATACACACATGAACACACAACATGTGTGCACACATGTGCATACATGCACAAACACATATACACACAAGATACCAAATGAAAAATAAGTACCAAATACAAAAAAAAGTTAAAAGAAGATCAAAGCACATACCACTGAGGATCAGCAATGGCCACTATCTTCCAGGAATTTCCCTTCAACGTGGCTATCCAATTTTTTTTTCCCCTTGATTTTGAAACAGAGTTTTGCTAAATGGTCCGGGCTGGCCTCTTGAACTCACTCTGCAAGCCCAGGTGGGGACTGAACTTGGGAGCCTACAGCCACCACCAGGGATGGCAGGTTTGGGCCACAATGCCTGAGGCTGTATTTGTAACTCAAAAGCAACACTGGATCAAAAGATTAAGAGCAATAGCTGGGCACATGGCACGCTCTTTTAATCCCAGCACTTGGGAGGCAGAGACAGGTGGATCTCTGTGAGTCCCAGGTTAGCTCAGTCTACATAGAGTTCCAGGGTAGTCAGTATTGTAGAAAGACCCTGTCTCAAAAAAGAAAAAGAAAAGAAAGAAAGAAAAACCAAAGATTAAGAGCAACACCATCCTTACTGACTGTCATCAGGTTCCAAAGGTAGAGATCTGCCTACTCCGTAATCAGTACATATTAGGAGGCAGTTTCTCCTTCTCCAGATCTAGGCTAGGTCACACCCCTATGTAACCGAACTTTTAAATTATTATTTAACACTTATTTATTTATTACTAAATTCACTTATAACAAACACCAACAATTTCTTAACTATTAATCCTATAAATTCCTACAACCCCTTTAACCTATCCACTAAACCTATTGATAATTATAACTACTTTCATAACCTTTTAGAATGATACAGTCTCTGGGGCAGGTCCTCAGTCGTCAGGAACACAGTCTTTGTTGTAGATTCTTTAACGCACTTAGCAGTCCTTTTTCTGGATCTCTCAGATGCAGGTTCGTCAGGGTAAGTTGGTTATTGCAGTCTCACCTTAAATAAGGCTTCATGCTTTCTTCTCTGTGGGAGACCCCAGCCGTCTGCAGGCCAACTTACTTCTTTTGAATCAGGAACTCAGCTGCTCTGCCTCAGTCCTTAAAGCCAGGCACAGTTTCCCCTAGGCCACTGATCGGACAGATCAAACCCCTCTAGGCAAAAGCTGAGCCACAGGGTCCAGTCCTTGGCCTTTTGGTGTCTTGCTCAGGCTTTCTTTGCTCACCGGCTTCTTTCTGCTTCAGGGAGAGAGCTGGCCATCAATGGCCAGCCCTTTTTTCATCAGGACTCTTGGAGCTCTCTAGCATCAGGGGCCTCTTCCCTTCTGGGCTCCATACACTGTCCTTAGATAGGAGGAACTCTGTTTCAGCTTAATTTGGGCTCCGCCCACTAAGCAGCTGAAAACAATGTCAGGCCAGATACTTTGTTTCAAGTCTATTGAGTCTTTCCTGTTTTTCCTGACTTCAACCTTGTTTTTCAGTCTATTAAGTCTTTCCTGTTTTTCCTGACTTCATGCTGATAATGCTCTTCAGGCCCCGAATTAAGAGACTGTATCAGAAACTCCTATATATTTCCTAAATCTAATTTATCTAACTCCTACACCCCTATGCAAGCTGTGACCAGTATTATGCCCCATCCACAGGTGGAGAGGCTGAAAGACCCTGAGGGGCCTAAGGTATTCTTCTCAGAGCCGGTGTAGAGCCCAGGCCGTTCGTTCCTAAGGACTGAGTGAAGCTAGCTAGATCTGAGACACTGAGACAAATTTAATCATAAGGTCTACCTCCTCACACAACAGGAAAACCCAGAAGCCCATAAACGTAAAACCAAGTTGCAAGGCAAGGATGGTGGCGTATGCCTGTGATCCCAGCACCTGGAAGGCTGAGGCAGAAGGACTGTCACTAATTCCAGACCAGACTAAAGTCCACAGCAAGAACCTTTGGACACGGTGGCACACATGTGTAAACCCAGTTCTCAGGAGGCAGAAGTAGGAGGGGCATTTAAGATGCTCAAGACCTGCTTGGAACACACAAGTGAGAACTTAAAAATCAAATGATTCTATGGCTGGAGATCAACTCAGTGGTAGAAAGAAAGGTCCCAGATTCAATTCCTAGTACAAAAAAAGAAGAGGAAAGAAAGAGAAGAAGAAAAAAAAAAGAGGAGAAGGATCAGAAGGATGGGACAGATCTAGAAGCTGTGAACATCACCAGAGAACAAATCTGCAGTTAAGTAACCCTCATCTGTGAGGCAGAGTTGAGAACATGTCCAGCGAACCTGCAGCCCAGGTAGGTGGGCCTCAGGGCATTCCTGTCCCACTTGGGGCTGTCACTGATGATGGCACATGGAAAGAATATTACTATTCTAGAATCAGAAAACTCTAAGCTCTCTCTCTCTCTCTCTCTCTCTCTCTCTCTCTCTCTCTCTCTTTTTAATTAAGCTCTTTGGTTAAAAAAAAAGAATATTTGAAGCCAGAGGCTACAAATTTCAATTAGCAGTGTAATAAGAAATCTTAAAAGAAGGAGAGAATGTTGACACAGGGACACTGAATATAGGGGTGATGACGCCAGCCAATTACCTCGTTAGAGAAATAAGAAAAAGTTCAGCAAATATTTACACACCGCTTAGGAGAGAAGGAGGTCTTTGTTCACCCTGGAAGTTAGCATTAAAAAGTTAATCACGAAGTCTATTTTCAAAAAGGAAAGAAAAGATGGTGTTACATTTCGAGGCTCCAAGAGACAGTTCTAAGAGACAGAAACTCGCAACTGAGGCAATGAGTGTTTATTCTAGAAAACATCTACTTTTGTTTGTGGTCAAGTAACTTTCAACAACAGTGCCATGACAATTCAAAGAACAACCTATTCACCAACAGCTGGAGGAGAGCTGGAGAGCCATAGGGAAAGTGGTGTGAACCTTACACCACACACAGCACTCAGGACAGAACAAGTCCCACATGTAAAAGAGCCCAACACTTTCTTAAAAGACAGGGTCACACCGTGTAGACCACGTTAACCTTGAACTCACAGGGGCCCATCTGGTTCTGCCTCCTGGAAGTGAGAATTGAAGGGGTGCAAAGTTGGACTTAAAGGAGCCAACCCTAAAATTAAAACTGCTAGAATTTCCAGGGATGAGCCCTCATGGCCCTGGAAAAACAATGACTGTGGTCACTCAGATGAAATACCAGTAACTAGACAGTCTAAGGAAAAACAAGCTGGACTGCATCATAACTAAAAACTTCTCTCGCTGGGTTGGAGAGAGGCTCAGTTGTTAAGAGCTCTTGCAGAGGACCCAAGTTCAGTCCCCAGCACCCATATCAGGCAGCTCACAATAGCCTGTAACTCAGGCTCCAGCTCCAAAGCCTCTGGACACACACACACAATTAAAAATAGAATAGAAAGGGGCTGGAGAGATGACTCAGAGGTTAAGAGCATTTACTATTCTTGCAGAGGACCCTGGGTTCAGTTCCCAGCACCCACATGGTGGCTCACAACTGCCTGGAACTCTCCAAGCTCCACCTCGAATCTCACCATAGGAGAGGTGAGGTTACAGATGCACACCACTGCACCCAGCTTTTTTTTTTTTTTTTTTTTTTTTTTAAGATTTATTTATTATGTATACAGTGTTCTGTCTGCAGGTATATCTGCAGGCCAGAAGAGGGCACCAAATTTCATTATGGATGGTTGTGAGCCACCATGTGGTTGCTGGGAATTGAACTCATGACCTCTGGAAGAGCAGCCAGTGCTCTTAACCGCTGAGCCATCTCTCCAGCCCAGCACCCAGCTTTTTATATGAGTCCCAAGAATCGAACTCAGGTCACTAAGCTTCTGTGGCAAATGCTTTTATCCACTGAGAAATCCCAGTCCTCTCTTCTTAGTTTAGTTGCTGCATGAAGCAGTCGGTGTCTCTGGTTTTCATTTCCAAAATGACTAGTGAAGTTGGGCATCTTTTCACATTCTTCAATGTCTTTTCAAGACCTCTGCCCAGTCTAAATCCATAATATGTGTGTGTGTATGTGCATGTATGCTTGTACATGTATGCCTGTATATACATGTACATGCCTGTATATGCTTATGTGTGCGTGTGTACATGCATGTCTGCCTGTGTGTATGTGTGTGTGTGTGCACCAGAGGGTCAGCCTTAGGTGGTGTTCCCCAGAAAACATCTAACTTGTACTTTTGAGACATGGTCTCTGACTGACCTGGAAGTCACTAGTTAGGCTAGGCTGGAATGGAACTCAGACTGTCAGGCTTGGTAGCAAGTGACTTTACCTGCTGAGCCATATTGCGGTGTCCTCCCCATCCTCCACCCCCAATTCTTTTACTGTGTAATTGCCAGAGTTCTTCCCAGGTGGTGGTGCAGGCCTTTAATCCCAGTACTCCAGAGGGAGAGGCAAACGGATCCCTGTGAGTTGGAGGCCAGCCTGGTCTACAGAGAGAGTTCCAGGATAGCCAGGGTCTTGAAACTATGTCTTGAAAAACAAACAAACAAACAAGTTCTTAATAGGCTCTACATGCAAATTTCATGTTGGTCATGTGATTGGTACACGCCCACCATGCTCTAGTCTTTACTGTCTTGCTAGCACTGTTCACTTGTTAGAAGCTTTTAAACTTTGTTTTATTATTTATTTTTTTAAATAGCTTATTTTATATATGTGTGTGTGTGTGTAACTGAGTGTATGTATGTGCACCATATGTATGTAGGATGTGTGTGTGTGTGTGTGTGTGTGTGTGTGTGTGTGTGTGTGTGTGTAGGATCCCATGGAGGTCAGAAGAGGGATCAGATCTAGACTTCTAAGTGGGTAAAAACACTTGCCACAGAAACTTGACAACCTGAGTTCGATTCCTAGGACTTACATAAAAAGCTGGGTGCAGTGGTGTACATCTGTAACCTCACCTCTCCTACGGTGAGATGGAGGCGGAGACAGGAGAATAAGCCAGGGGTACACAGTGCAGCAGCAGAAACAGGAAGGGAATAGATGCCCTAAAGTTGTCTTCATCCAAGACCGCTAATATGTGATCTTCTCCAGTCTAGAACCTGAGCCCAGTCTAGGCCTGGGTTTCCTATTCTGTCCTGTTATGTCCCAGAACCTTGAGTGACACACCATTACATAAAAGGAAACCGAAGAATCTTTCTGCTTTTATGAAACAGAGCCTCATTTGGTAGACAAGGCTGCAGTGAGAGCTGGCAGCAGTTCTCCTGTCTCAGCCTCCAGGATGCCGAGATTACAGCTGTGTACTACCAACTTGTAAGGATGGATGAATGAAAGGACTCTCGGGTGCGTGGATAAATGGGGAGGTGGGTGGGTAGATGAAGGATGTGGATGAATGGATGAGTGTATCCATAGGGGTAAATGGGTAGGTGGGCGAATGATCTATGGAGATCCACGTGGAAGGCAGGGCAGACACGCACGGCCGGCTCCCAGACGCCGTCTTACCCCAGTAGCTGCGACCCCTTCCCCACCAGCACCCGCGGACCACGCACCTGTAGCGTCCACTCTCGCACACCTCTGCCACGCGCCTCCACCACCAGCTCCGCAGGTTCCGCGCCGTCCCGCCCTCGGAAGAGCGGCGCTGTCCATTGGACAGAGCCCGCGTCCGTCTTCCAGCCAGCCAATGGCCACTGCATGGGAGGGAGCAGGCCTGGCGCAGGATCCTGACGTCATCTCTCAGAGCTAAGGGTGAGGGCAGTTGCCGGGGCAACTCCTGGTGGCGTGGGCACGTGCGGGGGAATTCTGGCAGCTGATGCTGGGCGGGGCAGGTGGAACGCAGCTCAGAGAATTCTAGCATGGTAAAGCTTGTAAATCCGAGGGCTGCTGTGCTTGGAGGTGCACGCCAGTCGTCCGAGCCCTAGGGAGGCTGAGGTAGGAGGATTAGGAGTATTAAGAAGATAAGACTATCCTCGGCTACGTAGGGGGTTCCAAGCCAGATTAAATTGTATGAGACCCTGTTGTTGGGGAGCATACCTGTAATCCCAGCACCGAAGAGGTGGAGGCAGGATGATCAGAAACTCGGAGTCATCTTGAGCTGCATAAAGAATTATGGACCAACCTGGGATACATGATATCCTGTCTCCACAAAACCAAAATAGGAGCAGTGAGATGGCTCAGAGGGTAAGAGTGCTTGTCGTTAAACTTGGTAACGTTAGTTTGATGCCCAGGTTCAATATATCGGAAGGAAAACCAACTCCCACCAGTTGTCTTCTGACCTACACACACTAAATAAGTACATAAAAACTTTTTAAAGATAGGGGTTTGAGAAAGGATAGAAGCTGCAAAATGAAAACAAAAGGATAAGGTCCTTAGAATAGTGTGTGTGCCATTTTAAAACGACAGTGTTTTGCATTCCACACACATATACACATGTATATATATATATATTCCATATATATACATGTATATGTATTATATATGTATACTCACACACCCGGGTGATGAATACGTACTCTAAAGGGCTGGGGAGAGGTGTCACTGGCCTTGTAACAGAGCCCCAAAACTGAGTTGGCCTCCAGACCTTAGCATAACTGACTCCATTATGAAGTACCATTCAGGGTGTAAAACTCACCAAGTTGACAGCTCCACCTGCCAAAACTAAAATAAATGCCTAATTCATCAAAGTCCATATAGTTGCTTTTTAGCGTCTGTAATTCTGCTTCTGGCTAACTGCTCTTGTAACTGAAGTGTGTCAACCCAGAACATGGTTTTTGTGCTTAAAAGTTCACCCTGAGAAAGGCTCAGTGCTACACGGGGATCCCATTACACAGTGTAGTCTCTGGCCACCTAATAACTACTTTCTATTGGCTTAAACCCACGTCTGAGCAGTCTTCTCTCGTGAATACCACACAACAGCCTTCAATCCCGGCACTCAGGAAGCAGAGACAAGTGGATCTCTATGAGTGTGAGGCCAGCCTGGTCTACATAGAGAGTTCCAGGCCAGCCAAGGCTATATAGTTAGACCCTGCCTCAAAAAAGCAGAGGTGGGTGGTGGTGATGTAGTAAGAGCTGAAGCCCTTGGAAATTCCCTGGATTCCCTCCACAAGTAATAATAGTAGTAGTAGTTTTTACACTTTATCTGGGCCTGGTAGCATAGGGATACATGGTGTCTCAGGAAAAAAAGAAGGAAAGAGAGAAAGGAGGAAGGAAGAAGAGGGGACGACAGATAGAGCTCAGTAGATAAAGTGCTTGCTGAGTTCCATCCCCTGAACCCACATTAAAGAAATAAATAAAGCCAGAACTGTTGGCAATGTTGTACTCATGGCACTGGGGAGGAGGAGGACCCTGAAGGTTCAGTGCCCAGAAAGGAAGGAAGAGGGAGGAGGGCGGACAAGATCAGTTCTGTTCTGTGGGAACACAATGCTGATTTAGCAGTGAAGTACAGCAAGGGCAATGAACAGGAGAGGAAACAGAGAAGTAAACCTTGCACACCCCGCCTGCTGTTTAAAACATTTTTTTTTCCCTGAGGGGTTAGTTGATCCCAGAAGAGACCGCCAAAAAGCTGGGAACCCAAAGGAGATTCTAATAGATTTGGGAGACCAGATTCCAACCCTGGGTCTTTGAGTCACAGCCCAGAGAAGCTACCATTTAGGAGACAACTTGAACCAGAGGGTGAGCGGCACTTGGCAGAGGCTATGTGAGCCACACCTAGGATTCATGTCAGTTTCAGAAACTGCATTCTGGTATGTATTACTGATACTGCTACCCAGATGAGAGGGGGCAGTCAATTCCTTGTTTCTATTCCTTGCAGAATAGAAAGAGAGGGGGAGATTATCAAGGTATGAGAAAAGAAAGCAGCTCCCCCACTTGAGTTTTGTTGGAGCCTCTCACCAGCTGAGAAAGCAAAAATTCTAACACAGCTGACATTTTCTGTGAAGATGGCCAACACAGAGATAATAATACCTATATATAAATATATATTATCTTAAAATAGCCATAAACCAAGAATAGGGCCAGAGTGTGTATGGCCATGAATGGATCTCATTTTCTGGGAATCTCAAAAAAGACAGTTAGCTTCCTTTACAGGGAAGATGCCCCAACATCCTGCATCCCTCAGAGCTGGACTTTTACCTTGTTGATTGTAATTCTATCAGATACCACTCAGGACCCATCCTATGGATTTCTTTTTTGATTCCTTAGTAACCACTAGACTAGTAGTTCTCAACCTGTGGGTCACAACCCCTTGGGGTCGAGTGACCCTTTCGCAGGGGTCACCTAAGACCATCAGAAAACACAGATATTTATATTATAATTCGTAACAGTAGCAAAATTACAGTTATGAAGTAGCAATGAAACCCATTTTATGGTTGGGGGTCACCACAGCATGACGAACTGTATTAAAGGGTTCTAGTATTAGGAAAGGTGAGGCCCTCTTCCTTAGAAGGTAATAGCTTTAAACTCCAACAGAATGGTGTGTACGGCTATCATAAAGACAGGGAGAGAGACTCTTCTTTGAGAGGCCCACACACATGCTCTATAGCCTCACTTTCTTCCTTCATATCTCTTTCCCTTAAAATTCATGTTAAGAAGCTGTGCGTGGTGGTGCACACCTTTAATCCCAGCACTCGGGAGGCAGAGGCAGGCGGATCTCTGTGAGTTCAAGGCCAACCTGGTCTACAAAACGAGTCTAGGACAGCCAAAACTGCACAGAGAAACCCTGTCTCAAAAAATAAAAATAAAATCATGTTAAGAATGTCATTTTGCCGGGCGGTGGTGGCGCACGCCTTTAATCCCAGCACTTGGGAGGCAGAGGCAGGCGGATCACTGTGAGTTCGAGGCCAGCCTGGTCTACAAAGTGAGTCCAGGACAGCCAAGGATACATAGAGAAACCCTGTCTCGAAAAACCAAAAAAAAAAAAAAAGAATGTCATTTTGCGAGCCGAACATGGTGGCACATATCTTTAATCTCAGCACTTGGGAGGCAGAGGCAGGTAGATCTCTGTGAGTTCCAGGCCAGCCTGGGCTACAGAGTGAAGTCCAGGACAGCCAGGGCTGATATACAGAGAAACCCTGTCTCAAAAAATCTAAAAAAAAAGAGTCATTTTGGAAGCCAGGCATGGTAACACATGCCTTTAATCCCCAGACCTGGGAGACAAAGGCAAATCAAGTTCCAAGACCTACATAAAGAGGCCCATCTCAAAAAACAAACAAACAAATCTGTGTCATTGTGGGAGCTGGAGAGATGGAGCAGCTCTTGTTGCTCTTGCAGAGGACTGAAGTTGGATTCCCAGCACCCATACATTGGCTCATAACCATTCATAACACCAGTTCTGGGATCTGATTCCTTTTGACCTCCTGGGCAGCAGGCATACATGTGGTACACATGCATACACACAGGCAAAATATTCACAAATAAATCTGAACAAAAAATTTAAAAAGAATGTTCTTTTCCTATTGTGTGTTCCTGTGCTTGAAGTGTGCCATGGTGCCCATGAGGAGACCAGATGATGAATTTGTGGAGTGGGTTCTCACCTCCCACCTTCAATTGGGTCCCAGGATTTGAACTCAGGTCGTCAGCCTTTCAGCAGCAAGCACCTTTATCTACTGAACGATCCAGCCCTAAGAGTGTCTTTTAACTAACCCCAACTCATACTGACTCATTCCTGATACTCTTTTCTGTGTCAAAGGCAAGGATTTTCTGGCTGTGCCCGCATGGCAGAGTCTGCCGAGAATTGCTCAAGCTGTTGTGAGCAACAGTGTGAAAACAAGACTCTATCCCTGCCTCCATCTAGAAGGTGCTGTCTTGGAGTCAGGCATGGTGGTGCACCCCTGTCACCCCCAGAATGTGGGTGGCTGACGCAGGAGGATGGCAAGTTTCTCATGGCTTGTTGTGCAAAGAACCGTGTTTTTGTTTTTTGGTTTCTTTGTTTCTCTGTGTAGCCCTGGCTGTCTTGGAACTCACTCTGTATATCAAGCTTGCCTGGAACTCAGAGATCTGTCTGACTCTTTAATCCCAAATGCAGGGATTAAAGGTGTGTGCCACCGGTGCTGGGCTTGGATTTTTTTTTAAATATGTGTCAATGTTTTCTGCTCCTGTAAGTAACCCCTCACCCATCTTCCTCTAAGTAACCCCAGTAAAACTCACCAGTCCACAACAGGTGCACATAAGTGCAGGCAAAACATTCACATAGATTTTTTTTTAATGTGTGTGAATGTTTTGCCTGCGTGTTGCACCTGTTATATGACAAGGCTTTTCCTAGGGGGGACACAACACACTCGTGTACTCACCCTGGACAGGGAGCACATAATAGAACAAAATACAGACACCACACCCAGTTGGTGAACCAATGAGTTTTACTGGGGTTACTTACAGGAATATGGGTGAGAGGTTACTTACAAAAGCAGAAATGACTCAGAGAAAGCTGCATAACCGAAGTCCACATCCGTGTGGGTGACAGTTCACAAAAGCTAGGGACCTGGAGCACACTACACAGCCTACAAGCCTCGCAACAGGATACTGAATGCTCTTCCCATGGGGCCTCAGTTGGTCTAAACCTCTTCCATGCAGCTGGTCTGCCCACAGAATCTTTCTTAAAGCTTGGCTTGTCTGAGAGTGACTCTCAGCTGTCTTTATTGCTTAATCTTGGAAGGAACCTAGTGAGCCCAGTCAGTTTCAGGGACTTCCTGAAGCTATTTTAAGTTGTTTACCTTCTAACTTCAGGAGTTTCCCTGCAGGATGGAATATTTCAATCTCATGCAACAGCAGCACTTTGCATGCCTGCTGCCAAGAGAGATCTGAAGAGGGTGTTGGATCCCCCTGGCACTGGAGCAACAGATGATTGTGACCTACCATGTAGGTGCTGGGAACCAAATGGAGGTCCTCTGTAAGGGCAGCAAGTATTCTTAGCCCCTAAGCAGGGGTCTTCAGCACCCTGACCCCCAAGAACCATTTTGAGGGAGTCTGCCAGGGCTCATCTAAAGGCTTATCTAAGAGGAGTCCCACCCACACTCGTTGATACTGGAAGTATTCATTCTTCAAAGACCACCAGACTGAGGTTCTCAGATCCTTACCAGCTACTGGCCGAAGGCCTGCCATGGCTCCTTCCCACACAAGACTCTCCACAGAGCAGGTCACGGCATAGCAGAGAGCGCAAGATGAGGTTAACACAGATGCAAGTGTAGGCTGGGGGAAATGGCTCAGTCAGTAAAGTGCTTGCCTTTCGAGCTTGCGGACCTGGGCTTGATGCCCAGATCCCGTGTAAAGAAGTGTCAGCTGATAATGGACGTATGCATTTGTAATCCACTCCAGTGCTGAGGAGGCAGACTCCCTGGGCTCACCAGCTGGTCAGCCTACTCTACTTGTTGAGTTCCAGATAAGCGAGAGAGCCTCTGCTCTATACAGTCTAGAGAGTGATCTACAAGAGCTTTTGGTTTTGAATGAGTGAGTTTATTAAGTGTAGAGCAAGCAAAAGTAACAGAAGAAATCCCGAGAAGCAGCAGACAGCACAAAACAGCGTCAAGTCGGTCACTCACGGCATAAAGCACAGATGCCTGGGTAGCTCACTTATGAGAATAAACAAGGCTGGAGTGATGGCTCCATGGTGAAATGGTTATACACATTGGGCAACTCACAACCACATTTAAATTTAGCTCTGGGGATCTGATGCCCTCTTCTGGCCTCCATGGGCACTACACTCATGTGCACAACCCCTACAGCGATACACACATACACACAATTAAAAACAATTTTTTAAATGAGTCAACTAAAATAGCATAACTAAATTGGAGGCAGAAACCAGTTGGGGAGGCATCTGTTGAGACAGATGGCTGCAGTTCCAGATCTAGAGTCCTGAGCACAGCTGAGTGTCCCCTAAGGTGAGGCTTCCAAGCAAAAGAATAGCAACAGAAAGGCAACATCGGTGAATCAGGGGGCTTACAGGCATCCAGCCAAAGCTGACTGGGGGAGCTAAGACAGTCAGCAGGAGTTTCCAACTGAGAGTCCCAGGCATAGGATCTGCTTCCTGTTCCTGATGCAGGCACGCTGACACCGTGAGATACATAGTAATGACCTCTGTTGGGGATGGCTCACCTTCCTGCTGTTTTCAAGGGCATTACATTGATTTTTCATTCTTATTTTTACGTGTGTGTGTGTGTGTGTGTGTGTGTGTGTGTGCATGTGTGTGTGTGTGTGTGGCAAGCTGGAAAGATGGATCAGTGGTTAAGAGCACTGGCTGTTCTTGCTGAGGACCTGAGTTCAATTCCCAGCACCCATACGGCAGCTCACAACTGTCTGTGGCATAATTAGCAGAATGGCTGGAATGTGAAGACAGCTGATGACATTTTAGGCACTGTCCACTTCAAGAGGCTGTGGCAGGGAGTTCATGCAGTCCTTAGGCAAGGCATCCCTGTGAACACTTGAGGCTTCCAACCCTGACTTTTTTGTTTTGTTTTGTTTGAGATTCTCTGTGAATCTTTTGCTGTCCTGGAACTCACTCTGTAGTCCAGGATGACCTTGAACCCAAAGACCTGCCTCCCTCTGCCTCCCAAGTGCTGGGATTAAAGGCGAGTGCCACCACTGCCTGGTCCAACTCTGTCTTGGTGGTGTGGTCAGATCAATAAGCTAATCTGTGCCAATCGCTGTGTGGAGACTCTTTCAGCTTATCAGCTGTGATTAGGGGCTGCCACTTAGTAGGTGACACTGCACACAGTCAGCCATATGAGTCACCAGGAAACCATACACACTTTAGGTGTCTAAGGAGGGCACCTTGGTCTCCATGTTCCCAATTTTATCTTTAAAACTTTTACATTTATGTTTTTGTGATTTTATTAGCATATATTATTTATAATGGGTCTCATTATGTCATTTTCATACATGTATGTAATGTATTCACCCCTCTATCCTTTCTTGTCCTCTTTCCATTCCATTTGACCTCTCTCTCTCTTCTCAACTCCCCTTCCCTTTTTTTCCCCCACAACTCAGTGTTTCTCTATGTAATAGCACTGGTTGTCCTGGACCTCACTTTGTAGACCAAACTGGCCTTGAACTCACAGAGATCTGCCTGCCTCTGCCTCCCCAGTGATGGGATTAAAGGTGTGCGCCACCATCACCCGGCCCCACTCCTCCCCTTTCGGCTTTCATGTATATGTGTTGGGGACAGGGCTCGTGCCATCCAGGCTGTCTCCAAACTGACTGTGTATCAGAGAATGACATTGGACTCCTGATCCTTCTGCCTCCACCTCCTATGCGCTGGGATTACACTGATTCATCATACTCAGTCCACATGGTGCCCAGAGTTGAACTCAGGGTTTCTTGCATGCCTGGCGAGCACTCTACCAAACTGCATCCCCAGCCCACCCAGGTGCCCCAACACCAATCATTTTATAGATCAATCTTTTCCCACCTACTGTCTATGCACATTTGGGGCCTTTGGAACTTCCTGTTCTGTTCTACCTGGCTGTCTTTGAGGTTTACAAGTGTGTGTGTGCTGTATATGCGTGTGTGCACACACGTGTATGGAGGCCTGAGGTCTTCATTGGGTGTTCTCCTCTAGCTCTTTGCTGTGTTACTTTTTGATGCAGGGTCTCTCATGGAATCCAGAGCTTACAGATTCATTAAGGCTGGCTCACCAGTGAGCCTCAGCAATCTTCCTGTTTCTGCTTCTCCAATGCTAAAATTACACTGGAGAACCATCAGGCCTGGCATTTAAAATAAACAAACAATAAACCACCCCCCCCAAAAAAACAAACATGGAATACTAACTCAGGTCCTCATCTCTACTCAACAAGCACTTTACCAACTAAGGCAGCTCCTGGCCCACGTTTGCTTCTAATCTGAATTTAAGCACTGACTTCCCTACATCCGGAAGCAAGCTCGCTGCTAATATTTCTAACCAAGCTCAGCCTTATTGTGTAAACTAATTTAGGGAAAGCAATGGACACTGTCAGGATGTCGGATCATCCAAATATGCTTTCCATCGATCTGCATCTGCTTCTTTTCCCCTCCAGGCACTAAGTGTCCCAGGATAGCATCAAACTCATATTCTTCCTGACTCAGCCTCTCCGGTGCTGTGACCACAGGTATACGCTGCCACACCCTGCCTTTTGATCTCAAGTCTTCGGAGCGGATGATGTGTGTGTGTGTGTGTGTCTCATCTCCATGGCATAGAGGTCTTCTCTGGACCTCACCAGGTTTATCGCTAAGGGTTGTGCAAATGGTGTTTTCTCTCCCATTCTATCTCTGACTGCTGTTCATAACAGCAGTTATGATATTGATGGGTGGGTTGTTTTCTGTCCTATCAAGTTACCACTTTCTCTAATTGTTTGGAGAAGGGACAGACATTTATGATCTAAAGGCAATTCCACTTGTCCCCACTCCATTGATCTCTGTGTTCCTTTGTGTGGGTGATGTGTAGAAGCCTTTGCATCTGTGTACACATGTGCAGTCATGCATATGCATATATGTGCATGCATATGCAGAGGCCAGAGGTCGACGTCAGTTTAACTCTGTCACTCCTACCGTAGTTTCTTTTTCTCAGATGGGCTCACTGTGTAGTCCTGGCTAGCCAGGAATTTGCTGTGCAGACCAGGCTATCCTCAAACTCACACAGATCTATCTGATCCTGCCTCCACCTCCTGAGAGCCAAGATTAAAGGCAGGTGGCGTCATGACTAGCTCCAACTTATTCTTTGAGTCTGGACCCTGAACCTGGAGCTCACTGATTCAGCCAGGCTGGCTGACCATCAAGTCCAGGGCTCCTGTCTCACCTCCCCAGCCCTGGGCTTATGGATGTGTGCCACCAGATGGTTCTGGGGATCCAAATCAGGTCTTCATGTTCACACAGCAGACTTTTCTCCCACTAAGCCATGTCCCCGGCCCCAAGTACTATCACTTTCATGTGTGAGACTCTCTTTTCCCTCTTCCTCTGAGGTCATATTCCCTGAACTCCACGTTGACTCAATACTACCATATGTTCTCCCTGTCTCTTTGTCACTCCCATTCTCCTCTCTCTCCATGATTTATCTATGGAGATAAATACAATATTTTATATATCTAAGGCTATGTGTTTTGACTCAGGCCTATCATCCCACACTGGAGAGGCTAAGGCAGGAGGATGGAAAAGTCTAGGTTAGCTGGACCAGGCAGTAAGATCCTATCTCAAAAACACAAAAACCAATCCAAACCACCATCATTCTTTCTGCCACTTAAGAAGCAGTTCCCAGCACCATTCTGCCTCCCTTTACCATGACTACACTACTTTTTTACTTTTAAAAATTCCATTTCTGAGCAGGGCACAGTGGTGCACACCTTTAATCCCAGCACTTGTGAGACAGAAGCAGACAAATCTCTGTGAGTTCCAGGTCATCCTGGTGTACAGAGTGAACAGCTTAGAGCTGTTCTTTTCCCTCTTCCTCTGAGGTCATAAGACACACAAAGAGCTGTACAGAGAATCCTTATCTCAAAAACTTTTTTCCATTTTTGTTTATTTAGTGTACGTTTTTACTTTACTAATTCATGTGTGTTTGGGCAAGTGTCGGGTCAGAGGACAACTTGCAAGATTCGGTTCTCTCCTTCCACCATGTGGATCCTGGGGCTCAAACTCCGGTTATCAAGTTTGGTGGGAAGTGCCTTTAAGCAATGACCCGTCTTGCCAGCCCAGTAAATGTATGTTTAAACTGACTTCATTACTCTTCTGAAAACTCTAAAAATAAAAATAGCTAATGACCCTCCTCCAGGCTTGCAGCTTAACTAAATAAAGATCAGGAAATGTGCTTCATCTGTGGCCTTAGCCGCTGTGACGACCTCACACAGCACTGCTGATCCAGCCCAACAACCCCTGCATCCTCCAAGCTACTCAAACGGAATAAAACTGGCTTTTCTTTCCTTTCTTTGTTCCTTCTATTTATTTGTTTGTTTGTTGAGTGTATGCACATGTGCGCTGTGTGTATGTGGATGTCAGAAGACAGTGAATAGCTTCCCTGAACATTTATCCGACAGCCACGCACTCAAGTTCCTTGGTGAGAGTGATTGTAACTTTTTTTTTTTTTTTTTTTTTTGGTTTTTCGAGACAGGGTTTCTCTGTGTATGCTTGGCTGTCCTGGACTCACTTTGTAGACCAGGCTGGCCTCGAACTCACAAAGATCCGCCTGCCTCTGCCTCCCAAGTACTGGGATTAAAGGCGTGCGCCACCACCGCCCGGCTGTAACTTATTTTTAATGACTAATTTATTGTGTGTGCATGTGCACACATGCATATGCCATGGCCCCTGTGTGCAGGGACTGTGTGTTGGCTATCCTTGGTTGTCAAGTAGACTGCATCTGAAATGAACATAAAAAACCCCCAAAATGGCTGGGCAGCGGTGGCACACCCCTTTAATCCCAGCACTTGGGAGGCAGAAGCAAGTGGATCTCTGTGAATTCGAGGCCAGCCTGGTCTACAGAGCAGGTTTCAGGACAGCTAGGGCTATATAGAGAAACCCTATCTCAAGAAATCAAACCAAACCAAAAATGGGGCACACCTGTGAGGGTTTTAAAATTATATGTATATATGGGTCTCTGCATGTGGGTATGTGCACATGAGTGTAGGTGCCCACAGAGGCCAAAGAAGTCATTCCCTGGAGCTCATCATGAGCCACCTGAAGTGGGTGCTGGGATCAAACTTGGGTCCTCTAGAAAAGTGGCATGTGCTCTCAAACCTGAGTCTGGAAAATAAAACAAGTCCCTCCTTATCTGGGTCAAGAAGAACAGCCAGGCCAGCTTTTCCTCTCATACTCCTCTTGAGACCCTTGGAAACGTGGGCTGGGGGATGGCTCAGTGGATAAAGTGCTTGTTGCGTGAGTGTGTGGTCAGGAGTTCAGATCCCCGGACCTAAGTGAACAATGGGCAGGCATGAGTACTGCCTGTAATCCCAGCGCTCAGGAGTCACAGACAGAGGGCAACCTGGCTCACTGGACTAGTCGAAATCAATGAACTCTGGGTTCAATTGAAAGAGCCTGCCTCCAACTTCGGGCACACACACATACACACACGTCAACATATACACATATGCACACCACACATACATATACATACATACACCTGCCCACATATATATATATATGCACACACACAAATGTCAACACATACACTTATGTACAGCACACACACACTCAGACACACACGCCCAAACATACACATATACACACACATGTACCCACACATATGCATATGCACATACCACACATACATATATACACATATGCACATACTCATGCCAACACATACACTTATGTACATCATACACACACATATGCACCACACACACACATACACATGAAGAAAAAAAAAGACACTTGTAGACCAAAGAGGCTGTCAAAGATCCTTTTCAAGCTTGAATTTGGGAAAAGAAGTCCAACTCACCCACAGACCCACTTCTCAACCTCATTTTGGAGCTGGGGAACGGAAGAGACCCTTGTTAGACTCCAGTGATGGAAGTGAGGTGAGGGTGGCTGTTCAGATCCAGGCTTCTGGGACACCACCTAGCTCTTCAGTGCCTCACAGAAAGGGCCGGCCTTACTGCCAGCCTCCATTCCAACAAAGGCCTTTTGGTGACATCTTGTGAAAGGGACAGAAACTGCAGCTCACACTCCAGAACTGTCCCTAGTCTCTCTTCTGAAAGACAGCCAGGCTTTGGGCCCCACTCAAAGGTGGACTGGATATGACAATGGAAGTCAATTCAGAAAAGGGAGGAAGCAGCCAAGACAGGGAGGATGTGCCCTTCCAAAGCCAGGTCTCTGAGCTTAAGATGTCAAAGCAATTAAAAAACGTATCTGTCCCATAAGAGGAGGAAGCCTTTGGCTTACTTCACCAGCCCTTCCAGCCTATGTCAAGCATAGATCCCAAGCTGTCTCCTCAAAAATGAGGTCAATAAGCTTGACAGGTGTGGTGGCTCTTGACTGTAATCCCAGCAGCACTCCAGCACTTGGGGAGGTTGGGACAGTAGGATTTCAAGCTCCAGGCTAGCCTAGGCTACATACTGTGATTCTGTTTAAAAACAACAACAACCCATAAAACAACTTCCAGGGCTGGAGAGATAGCTCCAAGGTTAAGAGCACTTGCTGCTCTCCCAGAGGACCTGGGTTCAGTTCCCAGCACCCATATGGTGGTTCACAGCCACTGCCATGTTCCAGGAGATATGACACCCACTTCTGACCTCCAAAGAAATCAGGCACACACAAGGTGTACCGACATATGTACAGGTGAAACACACATACGTAAATAAAGGCTGACTTCACACTCAGAAGGAACAGGGCTGTAGCTGACTGGCAGGCAGATAGCATCATACCTGGACAATCTAGTGAACTATGTTGGTTGTGCCCACTGGTGCAGCGTCTGTACAGTCCCATCAGCAGCAACAGGGATGGGGGCTCCATCTGTCACTTGTAGCAGTCTGATAAATTTCTTTAAACCGTTTTTCTTTTCATTTATTTTAAAGATAAAGATTTAAGTATATGAGTGTTTTGTCTGCATGCTCTCTGTGCACCTTGGCATGCAGTGCCTGCAGGGACCAGAAGAGGGCACCAGATTCTCCAGAACTGGAATTTCAGCACCTTGTGGGTGCTGGGAATGGATCTTCTGGGAGCGCAGGCGGTGCTCAGCAAACACTGAGACATCTCTCCAGTCCCAATTAAAACAAACTCCTTTAGGGACCTTGTTAGGCACAACAGGATCTTTGACTTCAATGCAGAAAAATATTTCAGGATGAGTCAGTGAGAAGCAGAGTTGGAGTTAACCAAAAATAGAAAGCGGGCTGGGGGCTGTAGCTCGCTGGCCTGGCAGGGGTGAGGCCCTGAGTACCAGCACTTCATAAACTGACATAGTAATGACTGTCTATAATCCTAGTTAGTACCTGGAAAGTGGAGGCAAGAGGATAAGGAGTTCAAGACCACTGCTGAGGCCAAGCATGGATATTTGGGACATTGTTTCAAAGAAACTAGCAGGGTGTGGTGGCTCACACCCTTAGTCTCAGCTTTTGGGAAGAAGAGGCAGGCAGATCTCTGCGAATTCAGAGGCCACCTGTCTATTAGGATACATAGTGAGATATTCTCAGGATAACAAAAATAGAAACAGAAAAAAGGAAGTCATTAGTAAATAGTAAATCACACTGAGAATGTGGGTGTCAGCTTAATTTTTAAGAAAATTATATTTGTGTGTTTGGCTTGCATGAACGTGTGTTCACCATGTATGTGCCTGGTGCCTACAGAGGTCAGAAGAGGGCACTGGATCCTCTAAGACTGGAGTTAAAGACAGCTGTGAGCCACCATGTGCGTGTTGAGAATTGAACTGGGTCCTCTTAACCTGAGTCAACTCTCCAGCCCATTGCTGTGGGATTCTTGAAGATCAGGGGTTGTGTCTTCATGGTGACAATACATAGGATTTTGGCAGTTTTTGAAATTTTGTTACTTAATGGATTTTTAGGGGACACCTGTTGAGGGAAGGCCTAATATTATTGCTTCTGATAGGTTGATTTCAATGCTGAGATCCAGTTACCACCCCTTCTGAGGCATTCTCTTGATTGGTTAATAAAAATCGCTTATGGCCAATTAGCTGGGCAGAAAGAATAGAGGAAGGTGGGATTTCCTGGGATTAGAACAGGAACCCTGTGCTTTACACAGAGGATTAATTCATTCCAGCCAGGAGCAGGAAGGACACACACTATGGGTTAGAAAAAAGAACCTCATTCCACATGGCTGGAACATCGGCATAGTGTGGAGAATGGCAGTCCAAGGGGACATATGCATGTATGAGGTCATATTTGGGTAATAGAATTAAGAGCTAGCTTAGGTGAGCCAAGATTGCTCAATTCAGGACAAGGCTTGTTAAAATCCACGTGGTGGCCGGGCGGTGGTGGCGCACGCCTTTAATCCCAGCACTTGGGAGGCAGAGGCAGGCGGATCTTTGTGAGTTCGAGGCCAGCCTGGTCTACAAAGTGAGTCCAGGACAGCCAAGGATACACAGAGAAACCCTGTCTTGAAAAACCAAAAAAAAAAAAAAAAAAAAAATCCACGTGGTGTCTGTGTGTGCTCATTTATAATGGCTGGTTAAGGATTAACAACCGCTGAACTGATTAAATATAATATAAATACTAAATAAACAATTTAATTATTTCTACAGATACCCCTTCTTCTATCTATGCTCTTTTCTTTTGTTTTTCAAGACAGGGTTTCTCTGTGTAACAGCCCTGGCTGTCCTGGACTCACTTTGTAGACCTGGCTGGCCTCAAACTCAAGAGATCCGCTTGCCTCTCCCTCCTGAGTGCTGGGATTAAAGGCCTGTGCCACCACACCTGGCTTCTGCTCTTTTCTACAACTGAAATCATAGGTTAGCTCTAGGGATGCCTTGAATAGCAATATATATGATCTTTTATAAAAGATTTTCTGTTTGTGTGCGCATGCATGCACATGCACACATAGATGCAGGTACCAATCAATGGACACCAGAAGAGGGCATCAGATCCCCTTAAGCTAGAGTGACAGACTGTTAGCTGCCAGACATGGGTGCTGAAAACTGAACTCTGGCCCTCTCCAAGACTGGTAAGCTGAGGAAAAAAAGGCCTTAAACAGTTATTAGCTGTGTTAGAATTCTTGCTTCTCAGCTGGTATGTCTTCAACCAGGCTCCCTTTTCTTGTTTATAATTTTTCCCATCTTTCTATCTGGCCTCAGTGCCACGTCCCATCTGTGCCTCTGCGACGGTTCTGTGGGTGCCCACAGCCATGCTGGAGCTCATTAAATGACACAAGGGATGTTAATGGAGCTGTTCATCCCAGCACTGTTCACACACCATGATGCTGGCTACCTGGGGCAGGTACAGGAAAAAGACTTCACTACTTAGTCAAGGTGGCTGGGAAGGGACCAAGACATGGCTTAACTGCCAAGTTGAAAAGGGGAGCAGAGATAAAGGAGTGTCCCCTCCACACAGTGTTCCCCAAAAGTCTTCACCACAGCACCCCAGCAGATGAGGATAGAGAGTCTCTTACCAGACTAGAGGGGTGAACTGCTAAATCCCTTCTTAAAAGAGCACACAGGGCTGGGGAGATGCTCCAAGGGCAAGGTGATTGTCAGAGTTCAAGGCCCCAATCTCACAAAAAAAGTCAGAGGTGCACGGCAGCTTTCCAGTAATCCCCATACCGCGGGAGGCGGAGACAGGGATTCCTGGAGTTAGCTGCTAGCTAGACCACATGGACTGCAAGCTCTGCCTCAGTCTATAAGATGGACAGCAGCCAAGACACTGAAGGTCATCCTTAGGCCTCCACATAACTTGTGCCCCAACATGTGCAAACAAGCAAACACACCTGCACCACACACACAAAATGCAGACTTTGAAAAGAATTTTCCGTTTCCTAAGGGGGGGAAAAATCTAGCCTCTCTAAGAACCAGTAATGTATGTGGTACACATAAACACAGACAAAACACATACATAAAAAGTTAAGCTGGGGGTGTTGGCACACACCTTTGTTCTCAGGTAGAGGCAGGAGAATCTGCGTTCAAGACCAGCCTAGTCTACGTAGTTTGTTCCAGGATAGCCAGGGTTAGAGAGACTCTAAAATTAAATTAAATGTAGACAAATGAAATAAATTAGTCTTTATTAACCACTATATATATTTCAACATGCAAACATTTGATATTGTCTTCAAAGTCTGGCGATTTTGTTTTGCTTCCTTGCAATAGTAAAGATAGAACCTGAGGCCTCAGACATGATAGGCAGGTGCTCCACTACTAAACCATGCCCCAGACCTGAGGGATTCTAGGCAAGAGCTCTCCTATTGGGCCACAGCCTCAGCTCCTTACTGGAGGCCTCTAGGCAAGTATTAGCCACTAAACTAGGCCCTAACCTTTCCCAATGTACTTCTGATTTTTATGTTTAATTATTGTGTGTGCAAGTCCCCAGAGGCCAGAGGCATTAGATGCCCCCGGAACTGAAGTTACTAGGAACTAAACTCTGGTCCTCTGCGAGAGCAGTCCAAGCTCTTAACCACTGGGCATTGCCTCAGCCCACCAAATGTGCTTTTAACTCCCAATCTGGAGTCATCTCAACTGAAACATTTCATAAAACGTTAAGGAGATAGACTCATATAGCCAAGTACCTAACATAGTTAACACTGCCTAACTACCAAACCCAGCTGTTTTAAAACTTCAGTAGAATTAAAAGCTATGTTAGCTGACTGTATCTCAAGTGCCCATCACCATGAAGGCTAGTGGCTGTCACCCTGCAAAGTGGAGGCACAAAAAAAAAAAAACAAACAAAAAACCTGGTTTGTCTCAATGTACCCACATAGCACCGCTGCCTATACCTTATTCTCCCCAGATCTAGTCAGAAACTGGGGGCAGGAAGCAGTACACTGAAGAGTCAGGAGCTGTACTGATGTGTATGCTGGAGAGGCGCTGGCCTAGGACAGTCAGAGTCAAATCGTTAGAGAACAGAGTGAGTGGAATCCAGCCCTGCCTCCCCTTGACAGTTAGAGGCCACAAAACCTGCACAATGCTGCAAGATTTGTCATTCAGGCAGTTAACTGTCCCAAAGGGAGTCAGAACTCAGGGTGGTCAAAACTGGCTTGGATGGCTGATTCCACATCATCCCTTATACCCTAGCTCCTGGAAAGTGAGTGTAATCCATTATATGGAGGTCACCAGGGTACTATGAACATATTCTTTCTCCCACAGTGTCATGGCCAGCCAGGGGTACAAGTAGTCAGGTAACACAGGAGTGACAGTGACTGCATTTGGTGGTGCATCCCCACTGCTCCTCTTCTGTCTGGGTTTCTGTTCTGCAATGAAGTGCCTGAGGACACCCTCTGCCCGCTGGCTTCTAGTACAACACGAGACAGTTTTTAGATGGTTCCCATTTTTTGACACTCTTCTTGAGAGTTAAAACTGAACCCACATTTGGGAGGCAGAGGCAGGTGGATATCTGTGACTTCAAGGCCAGTCTGGTCTACAGAGTGAGTTCCAGGACAACCAGAGCTCCATAGTGAGACACTGTCTCCAAAAGAAACCAAAACAACAAAAACCCAAACCAGGGCATGAGGAGCCATAGCATGGTTAAGCTGGTTGCTTAAGTCAACCATGGAGACAGCACTGCAGGCCAAGAGCATGCCCTTCCTCCACAGCAGCTCCAGCCCAAGGTCAGGAAAGGGGATGACCACGATTCATGTTCTCAGGGACCATGAGTAGACTGTGCCCCAAAGGCATGTCATTACAAAAGCCACGTAGGGGAGAAGAAATGCTGCTGGCAGCTCTTTTTAGTAGGACAGAATTTTCCAGAACACCAAGTCCTTGAGTGGTTCAGCACAAGTCCTCAGCTCCTGAACCAGCAGCTTTTTGCTATGGTAACATAACCCACCTCAAAGGTTCTAAGCAGCCTTATTTATTTTACCAAATAATTTGTGCATTGTGTGTTTGTGGGGTGCATGTGGGTGGGTGTGTGTGTGTGAAGCCAGAGGTGAATTTCCAATGCCCTCCTCAGGGGTTGTCCACCTTGGTTTTTGAGGCGGTGTTTCTCTCTGGCCTGGAAGTCTCCCATTAGGCTAGGCTGTTGGTGAGAGAGCCCAGAGAGCCTCCCGTCTCCACCTTCCGAGCACTGAGATCACAAGGGTGCACCAACTGCATACAGCTTTTTTAAAACATGGGTTCTGGGGACGAACTCAGGTCCTCATGCTTGTGAGGCAAGTGCTTTGTACCCACAGAGCCACCTCCCTGCCCTAGCAGTCACAATGGGAGACTTTTCTATAAAGACTCCGGCTACCAGGAGAGGCAGCAAAGATTGGAGAACATGTCACCAGCGTTAAACCCAACAGAAGGAGCTGGTGTGCGGCACCGACAGGAGCCTCGCCATCATTTCACTGTCCGCCTGAAAAAGAAGAGAAAGAATTAAAGGGTGACCACCCATGTCAGAACTGCCTAGAAGGCATGTCATGAAAGGTTTCATGAGATCTATCATGAAAAAGGGCCTTGGAGGCCACTTGGGGCATTCTAGAAACAGCAACTGTGGCCAGGCATGTCCTTTCTTATGGAAGCATGGCACATCACACATTTGAAAAACACAGCTGAAGTCTCACATGCCATTTAGACCAGTACCTGAGTTGCTGGGCCAGCCAACTGACTCCCCATGGCTTTTGCTCAGGAGCTCTGGATGCTGAAGCACTATAGAGAAAGTTAAATGTGTGTTTATTCGACCCTCTTACCCTCAACAAGAAAGCCCACCCATCTCCATACAGTTAGACAGCTACATACAAACCTCTTGATAAAAAATAAAGTATAATTAAAAAGAAATTTGGCTGTCCTCTGACCTCCATCTGCATGCTGTACCATGTGTGTATCCTCTTGCCCCCAACAAAAGGTTAGAAAACAAAAGGTAACTTATAGGGGCTGGCAGATAGCTCAGTGGAAAGTGCTCGCTGCACAGGTTTGGGGACTCATTTGGATTCCCAGCACCCATATAAAAGCCAGATACTAATGTGTCTGCAATCCCAGGGCTCCTACAGGGAGATGCGAGGAAGAGGTAGGCAGGAGCTCTCTGGCCAGCTAGCCTGGCGCATGCGGCAACAAACAAAGAGGCCTTGTGTCAAACACGGTGGAAACCAAAGACCAACATCCATGTGCACTCACACATACATACAGAAAAGAAGTTATGTTTCATTTTGATTTAGGAGTGAATGCAGACAGAGGTCTCTAGTACTTAAAAAAGGAGCAAATAAGGATTGATCTGTGCCCCCTTCCCCAAAAGACATGCTAATGTCCCAACCCAACCCCCAGGCCTCAGGAGGGACCTCATTTACAGACAATTCTTCCCTGAGGCGACCGAACTGAGCATCAGTCGTCCTGGCCATCAGTCAAGACAGCAGGTCACTCAACCAACCATGTTGGAGGCAAGATACAGACATGCACTGGGAGCACACCAAAACAGAGGCAGAGATGGGAGTATTGTGCCTCCAAAGCCAGGCATGCCACAGAGCACCGGGCAAATCAGAAAACGGGAGAAACTGGGAGAGGTGGAGCCTCTCGGGAGGAGCCAGGTGCCAACTCTCTGTTCCTGGCCTGTGAAAGAATAAATTCCCGATATTAACCTTCCCCCCCACCACCGTGTGCAGCATTGCAGGACTAGCCATAGGACTCCAGCTCAGACTGCAGATCTAAATTCCCTTTTGAGCTGCAAGCTGCACACCAGATCAATGGCACCAGGAGCCCATGCTCACCTTCCCCTGCTGGCTGAGCTGTTTCCAGCTTGGCAGTTGTGGTCCAGAGGATGCCTGTGCTGGATGCAGAAGTTGCCCTGGCACTGAGCACAAGCCAGCTGCACCATCTCCTTCCTCCTGCATCCCTCTTTGGAGCAGCAGTGTGTGAAAACCTGCAAGAACACAGTCACTTTTATGCAGCATGTCACCAGTCCAGCCCAATCAGGCCCTGGCAGCTGGGCCCGGTGGCATGGGCCTGTGAGTCTAACGACTAAAGTAGCCCCAGCCCTGACACACCCCTCCTCCCCACCTGACACAAAGCTTAGCAACATTCATTCATTCAGACACAACACTACTCAATAAAAACAAAAGCAACAACAAGAAACCCTGAAGCTAGGGAGATGGCTCAGTGGGTAAGAGCACCTGTGGGGGCATAAAGGTCAAATCCCCAGCACCCATATAAAAACCTGGGCACGGCTGCCTGCACACATGCCCAGAACCCTGCCTTGAGGGACAGAGACGTGGGGTCACCAGAGCTTGCAGACTGACAGCCTAGCTCCAGGTTCAAGGAGAAACTGTCTGATGGGAATAAGGCAGATAATGATAGAGCATACCAGCAGACATCCTCCTCTGGTCTCCACATGTGTATACATGGGCATGTACACACATGCATACACATGCATTCACATGCACACCAAAATAAACATTTTATTTATTGCTTTTTGTAGTTTGTTTTTTTGTCTTTTGAGACTGAGTTTCTCTGTGTAGCCTTGGCTGTCCTGGAACTCACTCTGTAGACTAGGCTGGCCTCAAACTCAGAGATCCGCCTGCCTCTGTGTCCCAAGTGCTAGGATTAAAGGCCTACGCCATCATGCCTGGCATTGCTTTTTCTTTGAAGACAGGGTTTCACTATGTAGCCTTGGCTGGTTAGGAGTGCACTATGCACCATGGTGGCCTTGAACTCACAATAATACCCCAGCCTCTGACTCACAATTGCTAGGTGTGCATCACATGTGGCTTTTAAACTTTTTTGTTTTTTAAGGTAAAATAAAAACCTAACAAGTCCTGGGCCCCCAGAATGAGGACATAGAGGTTCTGTTTAGGCAGCTTGTGCTGGGTGAGGGGTAAACATTGACTAGGAGACAGCAAAGCTGAGACCCCTGGGGAAGGCAACAGGAGATTTCTGAATGAGGAAGAAAGAAAAGATGGCAGGGAGGGGGGGCAAAAGAATGTCACAGAAGCCCATGAGGGCAATGGATCTGGGGTTCTGGGGACAGCTGGAGGTTATATTCATGAGTTCAAGAACACCTGCAGCTGCTGCTCTGGTGGGAAGGGGTGGGTGGTGATATAAATTCCCAGTGCCCCTGACTCCTGTGAATTAAGGGGTGGTACAGGCAGCTGCCAATGGCCAGCCTCTGGCAGACCAACTACCCCGAGGCACTAAAGCCCTGCAGCAGGAGCCTGTGTGTGAGCAGACTGCCCCAAAATTAAAGGAAGGTACAGCTGTCTGGATGGAGCAGGAAGGGGATGTCCAGGAATTCTGGGCTGAGCCAAGAGTGAGTGGGACATCTATTCTACACAGGAGGCTGGAGTGTCAGGTAGAACTACATCCTGTAGAGGAGGGTGCAACAGTGGGGACCAGGCTGCAGAATGGGACAAGCTTCTAAATATGGCTTGGTGTGGTACACAAAGGAGCAGACTGCCTGACTTCCTGTCTGAAGCTGAAAGCTCCAGTAGGCTTTGTGCATGCTGGTGCAAATTATTTAAGAAATGTACCAGGATAGTTTCTAACTACATGGAACTGGAGCTGTCATGCACAAGGACCTGAAACTACCCCCAGCACCCATGAAAAAAGCTGGATGTGGTGGTGTGTGTATGTAACCCAAGGCTGGAGTGTGGGGAGGGGACAGGAGGGTCCCTGGGGAATGCTGCCATTTGAGGAAAATACTAGAAGGGTCTTTTTAAAAATAAATGTGTAGTTGATGGCGTGTGTATGTGGGGAAGGGAACACAAGTGTGAGTCATGCATGTGTGTGATGGTCAGGACCCTAGTGGAGTTATTGCTTTTTCTACCTTTACATGTTTTCTGATGATTTAATTCAGGTTGTCAGGCTTGCATGACTAGGGAGAAAGCTTTATCAACTGCATTGCACCTGTGCACACGTGTGTGTGTGTATGGATGGATGAATATGTGTGTCAGAAGCTGCACAGCTGAAGTGTGCTTAGTCTGGAAAAAGGCCAGACAGGGTGAGGCTGTGCATTCAAGAAAACAGCTAGCAGGAGAAAAACACATGGGGACCCTTCCAGGAGAGGAGCAGAGGGCTGCTGAGGGTTCCTCCTGGGCCTGCAGCTCAGGCCCTCAGAATGCATGGCCTGCAGAAGACTGCTAAGGAAGGGATCTGCAAGCATTAAGGTTCTTCCCTCACAAAATATCAACAAAACATCAGCAAAGAGGTTTCCCTGGGAGGAATAAGCCTAGAGAAGCAAACAAATAAAAAGAGGTAAGCATGAAGGTGCAGGCCTGTAATCCCAGCATTCAGAAAGCTGAGGCAGGAGGACTGGGAGTAAGGGAGACTAGGTCAGAAACAAGAACAGAGGGAGAGGGAAGTGAAGGTAAAAGGAAAGAGGAAGAACAAAGGGACACCAAAGGAAGACATGCAGCCAGATTTTAGAAGCTGAAGTCACTTGACCTGGAGCTGGCAGAGAGCAAAGACCCAGCTATTAGCTGGAAGATGGCATCAGAGCAAGCCCACTGAGGAAACAGACCATAATGGGCCGAAATGGCTGCTGGGATGTAGGGCTGAGCAGGACTAAATCCCAAAGAGGCCACAGGCCCACCTTAAAAGCAGAAGCACAGCCTCTCCCAGAGGCAGCAGGCGGAAGACCTGGTCCCATAGTGGTTGCTAGCCTCAGGGGTGGGGCAGGATGGAGGCATATGGTGCCCAGCTCAAAGGCCATACAGCCCTCGCTTGTGTGGCAGGGGACATATTTTTTCTTAGAAATACCATTATTCCCCAAGAAAGACCAAAGACAAGGATCCCCCTACCCCAGAGGGCAGAAAAGGTGGCCTATTTCTTCTGTCCCCAGAAGGAGTGTATGAGAAACTTAACAGAAGATTCTAGAAAGCCTTGCCCTTTTTCATCTCAGAAGAGACACTCAGGGATCTCAGAAAACAGGGACCTAATCTGGGACCCATGTGAGGCTTGGGAACTGTTTCCACGAGGCAGACTCAGGATGACCTCAGCTCCCCACTGAATGCCAGCACTCCACACATAGAAAACAGACCTTTGGAGTTGAAAATGTGGTACAGTTTGTAGAGTGCTCGCCCAGCAAGCACAACATCCTGAGCTTGATTCCAGCTCCTTATGAAACAGGCATGGTAGTGCATGGCTGTAATACCAGTGCTCAGGAGAGGGAGCCATGGGCATCAGGAGCTCAAGGTCATCCTTGGCTATACAGCAAGACTTGACCAGCCTAGGCTATGTGAGATATCTTAAAAAAAAAAAAAAAAAATTGACCTTTTCTCCCAAAGCAGTAGCAGCACTAAATGTGTGCTGGCGAGTGCTAGCCCTAACCCAAATCTCACCTTGTTTCTGTTCCTCCCAGGGTGAAAGGTACAGTCTCTGTCCATGTGCTCACCGACCACCACATCTGGGATCTCACCTCTTTTCACAGGGATAGGGACATTACAGAGTGGACACACGGGCACCTGCACATCCTGAAATAAAGAACATACAATGAAACCAAGGCTCACACTCATAACCCCCCTCCCCTCCTCTTTCTCTCTTTCAGGCATATGCGCACGTGCGCGCGCGCGCACACACACACACACACACACACACACACACACACACACACACACACACACACTGTGTTTACAAGCAGGGCACATTGGTGAGGACAAGAAACTGTAGGGTAACAGGACAGCATCTACAATGCAACAGCAAACCACCCAAGGTTGTCTGGTGGGATTTAAACATGAAAAGGGCCACCACCAGCTTTGGAGGACCCTCAAGAGAGAAAGGAAGCTGGTGACATTGGGAGGAGGGGAGCATAATGTGGCTGTGGGACCCCTCCTGACCCACCTGACCCCTCAGAGCCAACCTGTCAGGTGGAAGGAAACACTGACAGGAAGGGTCCCAGGAGTCACTCGGTGGCTTTACAAGCAAGGAGATGCCCTCAGCAGCGGACAGGCTGTCCCCCACCGCTGTGCCAGCCAGAGACTGAGGGCGCACTAGGAGTGACAGAGGAGCTCCAGGTGTGAACAAGGAGCAGGGTCAGAACTGTGAGCCACGGCCATTGAGGGAGGGGTCAATGCCAGAGCAGACAGGGTGACTGACATCAGGTAGAAACAGGGTCACTGGCTTCGGTGGCCTGCTGTCTGAGGGAGGCTGCCTCAGTGGGTTAATGAGCCCACCAGGAAGCAAAGTATTCCTGTGTGATCTCCGGGCAGACACTTTCCAACGTAGGCACAAGTAAAGGTCCAGGTGACACACACAAAAATGGCCACCTGGTCATCAGGGCCTGGTAAACAGGAATGTGATTCATCAACCCCACCCACCCCAATGACTTCGCTGGACCATGGCCAGCCCCAACTAAGGCATGTTGACACTGAGTCACCCGCTGTCCATATGGCACCAGGGAAATAGCAAGATTTCACAAACATAACCTGAGTCACTTCTGGGATGGTGAGCCCATAGACTTGTGGGACCCGGGGTTCTAATAGGCGTCTCCTAGTGTGTGCTGGACAGCGTGGAATCTGACCCGAAGGAACAAGGCACTTTGATGCCCACTGTTCCCTGGTACAGGAGAATCCACAAGCTGAGTGTGTGAAGGCTCAAGTGTGGGACACACACGGAGGGTGCAGTTTAAGGGCCTGGAGATGGTCCAGTTGGTAAGGATACCCTTGCAAGCACCAGGACCTGAGTTCCACCGCAGCACACACCTGAAAGCCAGGTTTGGTGGAGTCTGCTGGTAACCCCATCACTGGGGAGATGGACACAGGAGCATCCCTGGCTACAGCTAGCCTAACCTACTTGGTGAACTCCTGGCTAGTGACTAGCTCAGAAAACAAGGTAGATGGTAACCCAGGGTTGTCCTCTACTTAGCCCTCATACACGGCGCGATCTGGCTAAGAGGGTGCAGACTTCCTCGTGGGCCTTGGGGGGATCCCAGCCTGCAGCTGCTATAGTCCACCTAGTGAAAAAGCTCAGTCTCTGATGTCCATACAGCTAAACTACCTGGAGAAAGCCCACAGAGATCACAGGCTGTAGCCATTGGCAACCAGGGGGCTCTCCTGACTTCCGGACTGTCCCAGAAGACTGCTACCGCTGACCCTCTGCCACCTATCAGGGCCAGCTCAGAGCACACACACTCCAGTTTCCATGAGAGTCCTTCCACACAATCTTGTAGTGAACAGACACTAAAAATTGGTCGCCTCACTCCATGGTTGTTTATTCCCTTATGCGCCCAGTCTAAGGGGTTGGGGGGGAATGGCTCAGACCCAAGTTCAGACCCCAGCCCTTAAGCAAGAGTAGGTGCTTGCATTTATTTTTGCTAGTGGTATTTTTGTTTTTGTTTTGTTTTTTGAGACAGGGTTTCTCTGTGTAGCCCTGGCTGTCCTGGAACTCGATCTGTAGACCAGGCTGGCCTCGAACTCAAGAGATCCGCCTGCCTCTGCCTCCCGAGAGCTAGGATTAAAGGCGTATCCACCACTATGTCTGGCTGGCAACATGCATTTGTAATCCCAATGCTGGGGAGGCTGAGAAAGGAGGATCTTGGGTCTTGCTGGCCAGAAGCTGGCCAACTGGTAAGTTCCAGATTTAATAAGAGACCTTGTCTCAAAAAATGTGGAAAGCAACAGAGGAAGGAAACCCACTTCAAACCCTTCTTAGAACACCTGTCTGCTTTCTAAATTCACTGTCCCTAGACAAAAACCATCTTGTGTGGATTTAACCAGATTCATGAACCTGTGGTTCACAGTTAAAACAGCAATATGACTCCACATCTCTGAAAATAAAAATCTTAGAACCTACTTGTCCCCTGCTGGCCAATGAGGAGGTCATTAGGCACATGTGGGCACTGAACTACTTGGAAGTGTGTTTTAGTACAAGCCTGGAGCAGTGGTGCAAACCTCTACTCCCAACCTTGGTAGACAGATCACAAGTTTAAGTCCAGCCTTGTTGACAAAGTGAGTTGAGCCGGACAGTGGTGGCGCACACCTTTAATACCAGCACTTGGGAGGCAGAGGCAGGTGGATCTCTGTGAGTTCAAGGCCAGCCTGGTCTACAAAGCGAGTCCAGGACAGCCAGGGCTGTTACACAGAGAAACCCTGTCTCGAAAACCAAAACCAAAACCAAACAAACAAAGTGAGTTTGATGCTGGCATGGGTTACATGAGACCTTGACTCAAAGATAAAAAGAATTAGCTGGATGGTGGTGGAAGGTCTTTAATCCCAGCACTCCAGAGGCAGAGACAGGTGGATCTCTGTGAGTTTGAGGCCAGTCTGGTTGTCAGAGCAAATTTCAAGTCACCAGAGCTCCTGTCTTAAAAGCAAAGCAAAGCAAACCAACCAATCAAACACACACTAAAAAATAATTAAAATAAGTAGCTGCTGTGGCTGCTGTCCACTGTACTGATGTACATTGTAGTGCTACGCTGTCACATGAGTTCATCAAGAAGCTGGCTCTGCAACCCACCTCCATCCTATTTCAGACCCAAGCAAGTACATTTCAGAGTGTCCTCCAAGACTTCCTGATCAATGCTCAAATCAGTGTTCAAAGAGAACAGCAATGCAGACCAACAGTAAAAGCACCATGTCCTGGAGAACACCTGCAAAGGAAACTACTTCCAACAGAGGGAGCTATTGCTTATCCTGTTATAGAACAGTACTTGGGCTGGGCATCTTGGTACACCCCTTTAATCCCAGCACTTGGGAGGCAGAGCCAGATGGATCTCTGTGAGTTCCAGGTCAGCCTGGTCTACAAGTGAATCCAGGACATCCAGGGCTTGTTACACACAGAAACTGTGTCGAAAAACAAAAAAAACAGACACAAAAAAGAATTATCAAAAAAACCAAAACAACAATAAAACCCCAAAAACAGTACCTGCATTGGGAATGGAAGCCAGAAGAACACAGCAATGGGGTGCTCACCCACACAGGAAGCTGAACTGTGAGCTCCAGCTGACTCTGCCAACCTCCCCAGTCTGTTTCTGCTGGGTGTTCTGAGAGCCCAATTTGATGGTGTTTTACTATCGACCTACCCATCCATTCATCTCTTCTTCCAGCTTTCTCTAGCTACTTACTCTTTTAACTGTGGCTTGCTATATATACCCAATAAACCTACTCGTTCAAAACTCAAAGCATGGCTACCACAGATTGTTCCCTGGCCTGGGCAGAACAACTGGGCAAAGCAGCTGTGGCCCATGCAGTCTAGACCCCAGAATGCTGCATTACCTTCTTGAACGCAAAGGGACACTTATGACCCGCATAGGAAAAATGGTCTTTACAGAAATCCTGTTTACACGCGTCACAGGTTATTGGCAGAAAATCTAAAAAACAAAAATCAAGACAAACCAGTAAACCCTCTGAATTACATACAACTCAAAGTAGGAACTTATCTACATTAGGTTCCTCATTCCTCTGAGAGGCAGATATGTACTAGAAGTGGCACATGTTAGAGAAAACAACTTTGGGGTGAGGAAATTTAAAAAAAAAATTGAGACAGGGTCTTATTTAGTGAAGGCTGGTCTAGAACTCACTATGCAGCCGAGGAGGACCTTGAATACCTGATCCTCCTGCCTGTACCTCTCCAGTGCTGGGATTACAGGCATGAGCTACCACACCAGTTTTATGTGGCACTGGGATGGAACCCGGAACTTCATGCATGCTGGGCAGGTGTTGTACCGACTGAGCCGCAAGTCCAGTCCCAAAGTCAGGAATGCAATAAGGCCAAGAGACATTGAAGGGCCCAAAAAGCTGTCTTTTCAGCACAGATTCCATTTCTTGTGGTATGACAATCATCCAAGCTGTATATTTGTACCTGTAAAGCTCCAGCGGCCATCGCCAGGCCTTAGGTGGTTGCTAACTTGCGACGCTGAGCAGACCCTGTGTCCTGCACCAGAGTCCTCATTCTGTGAAGCCAAGCCAGGATAGAGGCCAACTAGCTAATGAGTGTGTAGCCGACATTTGCTACTTTGTGAGTTCCTTACTCTCTTCCACTCTTCTCCACCTTTATTCCACCCTTCCAGCCCCCCAACACTAGGTAGGAGAGAAAGAAGGATAGAGGGGAAAGGGAGTGTTGTTATTGTTAAGACTACTTCCTGCTGATTAGGGGCACTGAGTTCCTTGAGGGCAAATTTTGTCTTCCCTGTCAGGATATCTAATTTCTACTTCTCATTTCTTTGCACATGACTACTTGACAAACAACAACCACCAACCAGCCAACAACAGCCACCATCCTCCCCAGGCCCTAGCATTTATATACCCTCTGGAAAAGTTCCCAGAATTCCAAACATCACACACTGACAGAAACTATCTACAGCTTGCAAAACCATGCCACTGCATGAGGCAAATCATAGACAGCTACAGTAGTCCTTTATCCCCACACCTGGGATTAAAATGAAAACATATTCCCATAACATTTCTGTGTTTATTTGTTTTTTTAAAGAAACCAAAATTACAAAACAGGCACTACATGAGTAGTAGCCAGATGCCCCTCACAAAACAGCCAATGAAATACTATTTCCCAGAAACAGCCCTTGAACGGTCTTTTTTTTTTTTTTTTTTTTTTTAAAGATTTATTTATTATGTATACAGTGTTCTATCTGCAGGTATATCTGCAGGCCAGAAGAGGGCACCAGATTTCATTATGGATGGTTGTGAGCCACCATGTGGTTGCTGGGAATTGAACTCATGAAGGCATGACCTCTGGAAGAGCAGCCAGTGCTCTTAACCGCTGAGCCATCTCTCCAGCCCCCCCTTGAACGTTCTTACCTAGCTGCTTGCAAGTTGGTTCTGAGCAGTGCTTCCCCAAGTCAGGAAACTCCATTATGAACACTGAGTCCAAAACTCAGGTATTTAAGTATCACCTGTGGGAATTAGAAGTGAAGAGAACGAGGCCCCGAGTTAGTCACCAGGACCTGTAACTTGTGACCAATGAGCACAAAGAGACTCCCACTGTGGGAGTATGGCATGTTCAAATCATCCTGGGACCATGGGAAAGAGTGATGTTGCACAAATTCTCAGGATTTCAGCCAAAAGGAAAGTGGGAGTTTTGTCATAAACACCACGTCTCAGACCAAGCATGAGAGGTGGGTTGCTGTCTAGTCCTTTTAGGCCCTATTTTATGAAGCCTATCCCAACAGGGTCTCCAGGAAAGCCACGTTTCAATGCATCCTGAGAGTCCTAAGACAGACGAGGTGGTACAGCCCTGTCGTCCCAACTACTCTAAAGGTTGGGGCTGGAGAACCACACAAACTCTAGGCCAGCCTGGACAGCTTTGGGAGACCATGTGTACTAGGCTTCCTTCCTGCTGCTGTGATAAACTGCCCCAACAAAAAGCAATTGCGGGAAGCAAGGGTTTATTTTAGCTCACAGCTCCAGATTACAGTCTCATCACTGTAGGGAAGTCAAGGTGGCAGGAACTTGAAACACTCACATCATATCTACAGTCAAGAACAGAGAGGAATAAATCGGGCATGGTGGTATACTTGGGAGGCAGAGACAGGCAGATCTTTGTGAGTACAAAGCTAGCTTGATCTACAAATATAGTTCCAGGACAGCCGGAGCTGTTATACAGAGAAAGCCTATCTTGGAAAGCCAGAACAAACAACAACAACAAAACAAAAAACAAACAAAAGAACAGAGAGAAATGAATAAATGCTTGCTCACTTGCTTGGGCTCAGCTTGATTTTTCCACTCTTATACAGTTCAGGACCTCTGCCTAGGGAATGGCGCCACCCACAGTGTACCGGGTCTTCCCAAATCAATTAACTTGACAACCACCCCCACCTCCAGCATGCCCACTGCCCAACCCAAGGTAGCCAATCCTTCACTGAGACTTTCTTCCCAGGTAATTCTAGGCTGTGTCAGGTTAACAATGAAAACTAACCTGACATACCCTGTTTAAAACATAAAAAACAAAACAATAGAAAGAGGGGTAGAGAGATAGCTCAACTGATAAACTGGTCACCTTGCAAGCACTGAGCACCAGATTCCAATCTCTAGAATTCTCATTTAAAAAGCCTGGCACACACCTTGAATCCCAGCAATTGGGAGGCAGAGGCAGGCAGAGGCCAGCCTGGTCTACAAAACGAGTCCAGGGCAGCCAGGGCTGTTAGAGAAACCTTATTTCGAAAAGACAAAAAAAAAAAAAAAAAAAAAAAAAAAAAAAAAAAAAAAAAAAAGAGGCTGGAATAAGCCAGGTGTGGTGACACACAACTATAATCCCCAGGTGCTAAACAACTTAGTTGACCACACTCCCCAGTGTAGTCTGACCCTTGTGCCTCACTCCCTTACGAATTGAGTTTTACTTTGTGCTTACTCCTTAATGATATCAGGCCCGGCTTGAGCAGGAGGCTCAACCACAAATTAGCCACAAGAAACAGATAACCAGAGAGGCTGGCATCCAGGAGACCAGGCTTAAATCCAAGTCTTCTTCATGTCCTGCCACCCATCAATTGGCTCAAAATTCTCACACTTTCCAGAATTCAAGTCCCCAAAGGTCTTTTTATATCTTTCTAACACTTCCATTCTCGTGATCCTCCTGCCTCTGCCTCCTTCAGCAAATCCTACCGGCGTGCGCCACCACAACCGGCTACACTTCCATTCTCTACTGCTTCGATTCTTTGCCTAGAACTGCCAGGCTTCAGTAAACATCTATTTGCCACGTCAAGGACCAATCTGGACTGTCACTTCCTCAAATATCATCCCTACTACCTGCCAACCCCTATTCACAACCCGCCCACCGCTCTTCCCTTCCAAGTGCATTTAGCTGTTAAAGCGGGTCTCATTCCTGCTGGCTAGGAAACCTTTTGGCATCACGCACAATAGAAACCACATTACGAAATGTTCACAGCGACCAGCACTTGATGTATTACCAAAATGACCACTGATTTGTTTTTATTTTCTTTTCTCTTCTTTCTTTCTCTCTCTCTCTTTCTTTTTTATAAGGGGGAGGAAAGGCTCTATTACGTAGCTGTGACTGTTCTGTAACACGCTTTATAGACCCCGCTGGACATCAACTCAGAGATCCGCCTGCCATTGCCTCCGGAGCGCTGGGATTAAAGGCGTGAGCTACCATGCTCTGCCCGTATACTTTTTTTTTTTCCTGTGACAGTCTCATTACTTAGCTCAGGTTAGCTTGGAGCTTGCGAGCTAATAAATGGCTCAATTCCCCAGTGCTGAGATTACAGGCCTGCACCACCACGCCTGGCTTCCACGACAGTCTTACTCTTGCCCATACTGGCTCAGAACAGTTGACGTGGGGATATGAGATGTCACTGTGCTGAGACAGTAAGTCCTTGCTGTCCAGGCCACGGGAAGTCACAGCGTGGAGACGCTAGTTCCTTAGCTCCTCCGGGCCCAGCAGCACCTGTTTCCCCCCCACACCCCCACCCCGCCCCAGGTCAGAGTCACCAATGACACACTGGTACCTGGCATTCACGGGTAGCCGGAGGCGGAGATAAGACAAGTGGTCAGCCCGGCGACACCGCGGTAGGAACTGCGGCTCCAATCCCCGCGTGGCGCCCGACTTCTCGCAAGGCCGGAAAGCGCAGCATTGCACCTACAGCAGCCTCGGACATTTATCCGCACCCGATAGATCCAGAGTCATGCATCCTGGGCGTTCCCGGCGCGCTCCGATGACGCCACACCAAGGCCAACCAATCCCACAGCACCTAAGCTCGGCTCGCCGGCGCGCTCAAAACGTCACCGAAGTTCGGCCAATCCCTTCGAGCCGTGACCCAGAGAGGGCCGCGCGCTATGATGTCGTCACTCACCGTGCGACCAATCCGGCGGTTCCACGGGCCTGTACCTCCCTATTCTCCGCCTCTTTTCTGGAACAATCAGGCAACATCTCTGGCCTCGGCTGAGTCATGGTGAGGCAGCTCTGGGCGAGGTGGCAAACCTGTACCAGGGAGTCTGAGACAGGACCAGGCCCGGGGCAAGGTTCCTGCGGCCCGGCAGTCTCTGTAAGCGTCCCCTGAATGATGGAGCTGCAGTATACACAGACTTGGTGGCCCATCAGTGAAGCCCTAAGGGTCCCAGGACTGGGGGAGCTAGAACACCTGTACCATGTCATCTGAACAAATATGCCTTGGAAGTGAGGTCCAGTCTAGAGATGGATTTAAGATGATACTCAAAATGCCTGTATCTCTGTTACTAACGTGACTTGAGCACCTTCGCTGTATCCATGTGGATTAGACAAGATGTTCAAGTGTTGGTGACCTAACCCCTTCGGTACCAAAGGCCTATGGGCTGGGCTGAGACCCAGAATACTATCGCTCTGTCCTGGTTATGTATGTGTTATTTACTTATTTATTTGTCAACCTGGCATAAGCTACTTATCTGAGAAGAGGGGGACAACAGTTTAGAAAATAACCTCTATAAAGTTGGCCTAGGGGGCATTTTAAAATTAGTGGTTAATATGGAAGGGTCCATCCTATTTTGAGTAGTACCACTCCTGGACTGGTTATCCTAAGTGCTATAAGAAAGTAAAAGCAGGCTCTTTGGGTGCACACACCTTTAATCCCAGCACTTGGAAGGCAGAGGCAGGTGCATTTCTCATTTCACGGCCAGCCTGGCTACAGAGCAAGTTAGGGCTACATAGAGAGAGCATCTTAAAAATCAAGAAAGAGCAAAAAAATAAATAAATCAAAGTCCTCCATGGCTTCTGCTTCAGTTCCTGCCTCCAGATTTCTTCCCAGTTTGAGTTCCTACCCTGACTTCCTCAATGATGGACTGTTAACCTGAAGTGTAAGATGAAATAAACCTTTTCCTTCTGGAGTCGCTTTTGGTTATGGTTGTCATGGGACAATATCCCCGGAGAACCATTTGACAAAACCAGAGATGGCATTTGAGAGTCTTTATTAAGACAGCCAGTGACTGCCTGAAGAGAAATAGTTCTTACAGAGCAGCCCCAACTGCTTTCTGCAGGAGACTTAAAGGTTAAAAACAGTATGTGGGACCGGGGGTAAATCCCAGCACTTAGGGGACAGAGGCAGGCCGATCTCTGTAAGTTCAAGGCCAACCTGGTCTACAAAGTGAGTCCAGGACAGCCAGGGCTCTGCTACACATAGAAACATTGTCTCAAAAAACAAACAACAACAACAAAACAGTATGTGGTTGGTAGTTACAGGGGGAAGTAGAGCAAGCAAGCAGTTTAATAAAAGAAAGAAAAAAAAGCAGTTAGCTGGGACATTTTGACTTCAAGTCCCTGGGACAGGGTTGGGTAATTCTGTAAGAGACTTTCATGTAAGAGGGAGTTTAAGCATGAGTCAGTGCTGAGTCAGACCTTAGATGGCTGCAGCAGGGACAAGATGGAGGAACCTTGGCCTTGTCACAGGGTTGCTTTATCACAGCAATAGAAACCTTAAGACAAACTCCAGTTTTGAGAATAGAGACTTAAGGCTCCAGGCGCAAAGACCAGAGACGGCCTTAACTTAGGTTGGAGGTTTCCTGTTCTGGGCTTTGATTGACACTGGGGCCAGTAATGTAATCCTCAGCTCTGAGCAGCAACTGGCAGCCATAGGCAGCATTTAGCTTTGTGCATGTTAAAAACAGCACTCATCTCAAAACAAGTGAGCTTATTCTGAAACCAAACATGAGTGACCATGACACAGGAATATAGATTCAGTTGACTTCAAATATCTTGTTCTGAGGTAGTAAAAGTTTTCCAGAGTTTTTAGAGTAACAGAACAAAGGAAATGATAAATGAAGACACTTCAAATGCCTTGGTATAAACCTCAGGTAGGTGGATTACAGCAAGTGGGGATGCCTCTGTTACAGGCCTCAGAGGCTATCTGATGACATTCTTAGCCTTTGGGTTGGTGAAAGCTAGGTCTGTTTGTACATTCCAAAAAGATTTATGTAATAGTCACAAAGATGTTTGGTCACACATGCACTGGTGGGCCTAAGTGGTTAATAAAGGAGCTAAACACAGCTAGCCCAAGATAATTTGGTCCTGGGATCTGTAACATTGCAACTCTCCAAAATCAGTGAAGTTCTTTCCTTGTTTTTTTTTTTCAGTCTTGGCACTCCACTCTCAAATCTTCTCCACTCCCTGTTATATTCCTTGTTCTGTGCCCCTTCATTGCTCCTGGGCACTCTGAACCCCTTCACCAAGCCATTTCTCACTATGTTACCAGCTCAATCCTCTCAAAAGTAGGCAAAAGGAGGTGGGGAGATGGACCTGTAAATAAAGGGCTTGCTCTGTAAGTATGAGCATGTTCCCCAGAGGTGGCCTGGAGAAGATAGGCATGTGAGAAGGGAACCTGAGAGTCAGGAAAGAACTGCAGGTGTGCTCTCAAGGGAGGAAGTCCAGTCAAGTGGTCCACGGAGCCCCTGTATTCTACCAAATTCTGGAAGAAAGGCGGAAAATCCTTTCAGATCTTTGGAAGATGGTCAGTGGCCAGGATGGATACCATACACATTGTCAGAGAACAACAAATTTGTTTTTGCCTTTTACTGGTACTGGGGAAGGATCTTAGTCTATTTTTGTTCCCATTCTGTGTTAGGGTCTTCAGGTAAGATCTGTTAGCGGCCATACTTTCCTCTGAATCTTGGAACAACGAAGACGCCACACTCAAGAGCATCCCTAGCCACCTTGGCTGTGGAAGTCTTACTCTGTCAACCAGTGACACCCTCTGCTTCCACCTGTGACTTCTACTCAAAGTCCACTAACCACAGCCAGCTATGGCCCTGGGACGTGTCTGGTAGAGGAGGACTCGATACCTGATGAACTGTAAATATGACGCGGCAAGGGCTGGGGAGGTGGCTCAGTTGGGAACGTGCTTGCTATGCAAGCATGAGGACCTGAGTTCAAAACCTAGAACCCACATGAGGTCAGACAGTAACATATGTCCATAATCTCACGTTACTATACTGAGAAGAGAGGTGAAAACATGAATTCCCCAGAGCTTGAAGGCAAGCAAATACAGCATCAAGCAAAAGACCCTCTTTCAAGGTAGAAGGCAAAGATAGACACCCAAGGTTCTCCCTCTGACCTCTACATGCATTCCACAATATGAAAGTGTCTGCACTATGCGAACAATACACACACACACACACACACACACACACACACACACACACACACAATAACGTACCATGGACTGGGAATGTGGCTTAATTAGTTGAATGCTTGCACAAAACCCTGGGTTCTGAATTCTGAGCACTGAATAAACTGGACATAAGATACACACCTATAATCCCAGCATTCAGGTGGTGCACATAGGAGGATCAGGAGTTCAATGTCATTCTTTGCTAAGTAGGGAATTCCAGGCTATAGGATTTTCTCAAATTCAAGATCCACCATAGAAATGGGTACCAGGTTGGGTGTGGAGGACAGGTGGACTGTTTGATGCTCTTATCACATGGTCTATCTTATACCTGTTCTATGTGAATGATATCAGTCCTGGAAATAATTAGACCACAAGGCCCCTGAGGATGAAGACTGTACCCTTGAACTCTATATATGATGCTTATACCTGAGGTGCTACCAGGGATTTATCACAAGAATATAGGGAAGAGGTGAAACAAACAAAAAACTACATGGGTCTGGGGCAACCTCATGGCGAAGATATGTGTCTTGATTTAGACAAAGGCTTACTATATAACCAGGCATGATTAGAACTCACAATGACCTTCCCAAGGACCAGTTTGCAGATGTGCATCATCAAGCCAGTCACCAATCTTTCTTTTAAATTCTAGCTGCCACAATGGAGCTATCAACGGAATACTAAAGATGGCTATGAGCTCCATGTGGGTGCTATTCCCTCTTGGGTTCTGTCTTAAAGCTCCTGCTCTTTACCCCTCCCAAACTCCAATACTGGACATTGAACCTAGGGCCACAGATATGCTCAGCAAGAGTTCTGTCAGCCTCACCCCTCACAGGAATTCTAGGGATTCAGTTCTACCATTGGTCCATGCCTTTAGCCCCTCACTGGGGGATTCTAGGCAGGTGCTCTACCCCTGAGCCACACCTCCAGCCCCTCACTGGGGGATTCTAGGCAGGTGCTCTACCACTGAGCCACACCCCCAGCTCCTCACTGGGGGATTCTAGGCAGGTGCTCTACCACTGAGCCACACTCCAACCCCTCACTGGGGGATTCTAAGCAGTTCCTCTATCACTGAGCCACACCCTCAGCCCCTCACTGGGGGGTTCTAGGCAGGTGCTCTACAGCTGAGCCACACCCCCAGCCCCTCACTGGGGGATTCTAGGCAGGTGCTCTACCCCTGAGCCACACCCCCAGCCCCTCACTGGGGGATTCTAGGCAGGTGCTCTACCACTGAGCCACACTCCAGCCCCTCCCTGGGGGATTCTAGGCAGTTCCTCTATCACTGAGCCACACCCTCAGCCCCTCACTGGGGG
>CAJQZJ010034231.1:1824398-1849720 GCA_907164525.1 Lophiomys imhausi
TCTACCACTGAGCCACACCCCAACCCCTCATTGGGGGATTCTAGGCAGGGGATCTACCACTGAGCCACACCCCTAGCCCCTCACTGGGGGATTCTAGTCAAGTGCTCTACCACTGAGCCACACCCCCAGTCCTCTTTTTACTGCTTTTGTTTTGGTCTTTGAGAGAGGGTCTCACTATGTAACCCCAGTCTCCTGGAAACACACTGTGTAGATTAGGCTCACCTTGAACTCTTGAGATGTCCTTATGCCTCTAGGCATGTGCCACAATTCCCGGCTTTGTTTGTTTGCTTGTTTATATTTTAATTTTCACACTGAGCCCTGTGAAATTGTCCAAACCACATTCAGACTCACTGTGTAGCCTGGGATGGCCTTAAACTCATGATCCTCCTGCTTCAGCTTTCCAAGCATCCAGGACCACAGGCCTGAACACATCAGGGCAAAGTATCATTCTTCACTTCAAATCCTGATCTGGGCCTCAGCTGTCCCCTACCTTAGGAATTGTAGCCTTCGATCTGGGAGGAAGCAGTGGGAACCTCACCCTTGCCGATTAGCAACATTTTGAAGTCATCCATTTGTTCTCAGCTCTGTTGGAGTTCTGGGGCTCCTGAATTAGTAATAACCCACCCGATTTGCCAGTGACTGGCTTTGTATTCCCACCTAGCTTCATTGCTTTACCCCTCCAGTCTCAGCATTAAATATTGAAGCCCTGGGCCCTGACGGCTCCATTTTGATGCAGCCGAGTTTTGGTGGATCAACCCACACCGTTGGCTGCTGGTATAGTTCATTATTTTCATCTGTGCATGTTGGCTAGGGATGTGACAATTGTCTCTTCTCTCCGCTCTGCTAGTACCGGTTTGAAATTGAAAGGGAATTGATTTCTGGGGCCTCAGAGAGGAGATCTCGTTATCCCCAGCTGCTACACCCGCAAAGGGCACTAACTGACCTGGTGATTTTGAAGTGCACCTTGCTCCTTGTGAGCCAGGGGAGATTTGGGAATCAACCAGTGTGTAGAGGTCTGAGCAAGACCTACTTTATATGCCAGACATAATTCCCTGGGTACTGTTATTGGGAAGGAGAGAAAAGTACACAATTGTAGTTTTTAAGCTTCCTGGAAAGTAAAGATTGGATGGATGGATAGATAGACATATGGATGTACACATGTGTAAGAGATGGATAGATGATAGATGGATGGATATGTGTATGAGTATATGGATATATAGGTAGATGGTGAATGATAGATACATAGATTAGATAAATGGATGGATGGATGACAGAAATTGATAAATAATAGGTGATATAGATGATGGTAGTTACATAAATGGATATATGAGCAGATGAATAGATGGATGATAGATATGTGCATTGATAGGTACCTTGATAGGATGGATGACAGACATATATAGAGAGATTCTGTTCAAGTGGAGCCCTATGCAGGCAGGAAAGGGTTGTGGACCAGATAGACTATGGAGATGTGCAGAGGGGACAAGCTTCTGTTGCTTGACCTCTGTCCAGGAAAGCTGCCCACAAGAGGTGTGCGCATCAGGAGGGGCCTCATCACGAATGGGACACAAAAGAGTTAGAGTCCCCCTAACCTCTCCAGCAAGCTCAGCTGAAGCCAACAGTCAGTGCCAGCTCAAAGACCACTGCTGTGAGTGGCTAGCATATATGTGTATGTCTGGTTTCTGTGTGTGAGAGTGTGTGTTGCAGGTACATGTGTTGGAAGGTGTAGGTGGACTTTTGGTGTCTTTCTCAATTGCTCTGCACCTCATTATTTTTGAATCTGTCTGTGAACCTGGAGCTCACCAATTGCCTAGCTGGCTGGCCAGAGAGCTCCAAGGACCCCAGCACTGGGATTACAGTTGCATGTTATCACCCATGGCTTTAAAAAAATGTGATGTTGGGGATCAAACTCAGGTCCTCATGTGAAAACCACCAGCACTTCACTGACTGAGGTATATCCCCAGCCTTTCTTTACCTATCTATTTATTTGAGACAGTATTTCTCTCTGTAGCCCAAGCTACCCTGGAATTCACTATGTAGTCTTGGTTGGAGTCACACAAGTGACAATCCTCTGCCTCAGCCATTAGAGTGCTGCAGCTTTGTGTATGTGTCACAAAGCCCAGTGACCCTGATCTCTGAGGAAACCAGGGGCCTCTGCCTGGGAGCCGAGATGCCAGAAAGATCTGCTGTGACAGGATGCTCAGTTCATCTCAGAGTTGTCTCCATCCTCTGTCAAGCCCCAAGATGATCGATGACTGGAGCCAGGTGGATCCCACTGTCCTGGCACCACCTGGATCAGACATAGAGTTTTTGTAGAAGAGAAGCAGGGAGGAGTAAGGCTGGTCTCGAGAGATGGACAGAGGGAGGCAGGTGCAGACCTCCTGGGCAGCAAGCCCTGCCAGGCTCCTGTTACTATTCCCACAGCCCCAGAGGCTCCCTTGACTGAGCTTTGGAAAGTTCTCCCATGTCCTCCTCTGCCAGCCATGAAACAGTGACAACAGATACTAATTGTGTCCATAAATTACCAAGCCCTGCCTGGCAGGCCTCTGGGTCAAAAACAAAAAGGGAGTGCCCAGGATCACCTGCCAAGAGAAGGCTCTGCTCTCCCGGCTATCCCAGCTTCTCCCTACCCTTTGGGACATGAAAAACTCTTTTGATAGGTAAAACCCAAGATCTCAGATAGCCAACTGCCAAGTGACTGGATTATACTTGTTTTGTTTTACTTCTGGTGCAGGGGATGATGCTCAAGGCTTTGTGTATATAAGACAAGTGCTCTACCACTGAGCCACACCCCAGCCCCTCACTGGGGGATTCTAGGCAGGGGCTCTACCACTGAGCCACACCCAGTCCCTCACTGGGGGATTCTAGGCAGGGGCTCTACCACTGAGCCACACCCAGTCCCTCACTGGGGGATTCTAAGCAGGTGCTCTACCACTGAGCCACATCCCCAGCCCCTCACTGGGAGATTCTAGGCAGGTGTTCCACCACTGAGCCACACCCCAACCCCTCACTGGGGGATTCTAGGCAAGTGCTCTACCACTGAGCCACATCCGCAGCCCCTCACTGGGGGATTCTAGGCAGGTGCTCTACCACTGAGCTCCACTTACTGAGCTGAAACTCCTCACTTGGGGGATTCAGGCAAGTGATCTATTGGTGGCCCATGCCCTCAGGCCAGGCTGAGATTGTATGGCCATTAGCAAATGTGAAGGGACAAAGCCTTTCAGAGCTGCTGTTATCTGACACATAGCCAACTCCAGGCAGGGTGAAGGCAGGTGATGGCTGCCATCCTCAGCGATGGTGAATTGAACTCCATGGATTCCCAGGTGCTGGCATTACTGGTTCAGGTTTCTGGAGTGGACTGTCATCTGCTTGGACCAACCATGGACACAATATGCCCCCCATCACCTCCACAGCAACCTTCCATGTGTTGCTGACACTTAACTCTTGCCTTTAAGTACACGAGTGCCCCTACTCCCTTGGCATCAGCCACATTGGTTGTCATTGGCTCCCCATACCAAGTGCCTCTGCTCAGCTGCACAGAACACTCATTAGAACCCCTGGGACTGAAATCCATTCCTGTTAAGTCCACACAAGGGGAGGAGGGACAGAAGATACCAGGATGCCTAAGAAGACATGGCATCACATCTCCCAGATGCAAACGGAGATGCAGGCGGAGGGAGGAGGGCGCTCAATAAAAACAGGCACAAATGAGGTAAATGAGTCATTACGCTGGCTTCACTTCAGAGCTGAGTGGGTGACAGGCACCCGCCTTCCTAACCTTGGGAAGTGGGGCGGCGTCGCGGGGTGCAGCATTCTGTGCTGTGCACACATTGAGATTGAGCGTCCCATTCACAGAGGCCCATTCCTCCCCATTTGCCTGATGCTCCCCTTCAGGGGAGAGGCATAAAACTCCTTTAAGGTGCTTCACCTGCTCTCTGCAATAATAATTGGCAGTTATTCAATTCCCAAGGGGGTCATAAATAACTGCACCAGGAGACTAGGCTGCCATCATTAGCAAGGACTGGATTGAGCTGGTTTGAAGTTGTGCTGACTTAACCTCACTCTGTCTGTTCTAACTCTTTATGTTTTTGTTTTATGTGTATGTGTGTGTGCCTGCTTGTCTGTATGTGCATCACATGCATGCATGTGCCTAGAGAGGCCAGGAGGGGTGTGAAAACTCCTTGAACTGGAGTTATAGACAATTATGAGTCATCTAAGGTGGGTACTAAGACCTGAACCCAGGTCTTCTGGGAGAGCTGTAAAGTTCTCTAACCAGTGAGCTACACATCCATCCCTTATTCTAATTCTTGTCTCTTGGTAGTCTCTTGTCTGGGAGGATAAATACCTGGTGCCCCCCCACCCTTTACTATATAGATATATCCGAAGACCCCAAAATAGACATCCAAAATGTGGCATAGATAGTATAAAGTCCTATAGGTAGTTTTTTTTCCTTCTATATGTACTGTTAGGATTTGGATGTAAGAAGTTCCCCCACAGGCTCTGTATTTGGACACTTGGTACCCAGATGGTGGATAGTGGTGCTGCTTTGGGAGCTTGTGAACCCCTCAGGAGGTGAGTGGGGCCTCAATGGAGGGACTGGGTCCCTGAGGGAGAGGCTTGAGGACTAGAGCCGGTGTTGCTGTTCCCAGCCCTGCCTGCCTCCAGAACCACTAAGTGAGAAAGCAGTCAGTGCACCACACTCCTACCATCATGGACAGAGTCACGTGCCACTATGCCTTCCTTACTTGACGGCCTGACAGCCCATTGCGTGTTCATTATATTGGCAAGCTGTCATATGCTCTTTAAGCTTGTCCGAAGCAGATGTGGGAGCGGCCTCCAAAACTCCCTATCCTGGGTCAGGCTGGCCTTCTGGCTCCATAATGAGGAGATGGGGAAACAGCAAGCAGCTGTATTAAAAAGCTGTGGGGCGGGGGAGCTGGATGGCTCAGTGGGTAAAGGTGCATGCCACCAAGCCTGATAGTCTGAGTTCGATCCGCAGGGTCTATGTGGAAGGAGGGCACTGACTCCTGAAAGTTTTCCTCTGACCTCCACACCATGATATAACAAGTACTTGTCTCCTCTTTCTCTTCCCCATATGGATGGATGGATAGATAGATAGATAGATAGATAGATAGATAGATAGATAGATAGATAATTTTAAAAACCTGTATCCTGGAGAACAGTTAGAATGTAAACTATTTCCAACACAATTGTTTATCCATATTATAAAAGTGACTGTGGTGGGAACAAGAAGCCAGAACCATGGAAAGGAAACTTAACTGGGAACTCCAGCTTGTAGGCATAAGGTTATCGAGTAATTCAAATGCTGCTTTCTGTACTCTCCCCGGTATCTTGTTGAATTCCTTGTTCTGAGAATCTCATATCTCAATGTTGTGTGAACACTGCTCCCCAGTTGTCCCCTGAGATGCCAATAAAGCAGCTTACAGCCAATCACTGAGCAGAGAAGAGAATAGGGCTGGACTTCTGCCCTCCAGGGGAGGAGGAGTTAGAGGGAGGAAGTAGGGGATTTGACCACAGGCAGTGGTCCAGGAGACATCAGGGAAGATTCAACTGATGCAGAAAAGACACAAAGTCCAAGTATCTGGGATTTATGCTGGGGGGAAGCCAGATTAGCTTAGGGGGTTAAGAATGGAGTAATAGCTGCTCAGTTCTTGAGTTGTGAAGCTTGTTTAACAAATAGTGTAATAGAGTCTCAATTATTTGGGTGATAGCCCAGTAAACTGTGAAACAAACACAATTATTTGAAGTTGCAGTAACACCAGCTGACTACCTCGACTCCCCCAGTGGATTTCTTCTGGATGCTGTAAATCCCCAATTTGATGAAGTCACGTCCATTTACACTATCAAGCTATTCCAGTCCCCTCTGTTGGATGTGGTGAGCACCTTATGTGGTGATCTTTTTCTTTATGTCTGTTCGTTTAGTTGTGATTACTCTAAATTTAATAAGCTCACTCTTTCAAAACTGACAGTGTAGGGGGCTGGAGAGATGGCTCTGAGGTTAAAAGCTGCTCTTCCAGAGGACCCAGGTTCAATCTCCAGCACTCACATGGCAGCTCACAACTGTGCGTACCGGGACCTGACACCCTGTTCTGGCCTCATGTATGTGGTGCACAGACATAAAGGCAAAATACTTAACACACATAAACAAATTAAAGGGAAAACATTTTTATAAAAAAAGAAAGTAGCCAGGTGCATGTCTTTAATCCCAGCACTTGGGATGTAGAGGCAGGGGGATCTCTGTGAGTTTGAGGCCAACCTGGTCTATAAATCGAGTTCCAGGACAACCAGGGATACACAGAGAAACCCTGTCTTGAAACAAACAAACAACAATGACGTAATATGCCCAGAGACCCAATATCTGTCTCCCCATATATAGGTCTTAGTCCATCACCGAGGGAAGCCAAGGCAAGGAAAAGAAGTGGAGCCATGGAGGAACACTGCTTGTTGGCATGGTCAGATGGCTTGCCCAGCCTACTTTATTATACGACCCCAGAACCATCTGTCCAGGAGTGGCACTGCCCAAAGCAGGCTGTGCCCTCCCACATCCATCGTTAGTCAAAGCAATGTCCCCCCACACTTGCCTATAGGCCAATCTGATAGAGATCATTCCTCAATAGAGGGTGCCTCTTCCAAGGTGACTCAAATTTGTGTAGAGTTGACCAAAAAATGTAAGCAGAAAAAAAATATATAATAAATATAACCAGAAATACACACACACACACACACACACACACACACACACACACACACACACATAAATGTGACTGACAGGATCTCATGTATCACAGACTACTCTGGAGTTTGCTAGACATGACCTTGAGCTCTGATCCTCCTGCCTCCACCTATGAAGTACTGAGATTACAGGCGTGCACCACCATGCCCACTTTATACAGATGGAACACAAGACATCTTGGCTACTAGGTAAACAAGCTACCAATATGGCCACCTCTCAGCCCCACATTTTCTCGTTGTGTCTCCTGGTCCAACTGTGACCAAAAGACTGAAAGGCAGAGATGCAGGAATGGCTCAGGCCATTGCTTAGCTGGTTAACTCCAGATCCAAAAACTCGAACCCAGACACCTTCAACTACTGAGTAGCTGCTCACATGGCAAGGACTCTAGCACTGAGCCACAGCCTAGCCCCTCGTATGGAGTTTGGTTTGGGGATTTTGTTGTTCGTTTGTTTGTTCCTTTTGGTATAGGCAGGACGGTGCATGTCAGGGCACAATGAATGTCGGAGGACAACTTGCATAGTTGGTTCTCTCTTTCCATCATGTGGGAACTCAAGTCATCACGGTTAGCAGCAAGCGTCTTTATCCACTTTATCTCACCAGCTCTGGAGCTTTGTCATTTGTTTTGTCTTGTGCTTTTTTTAAAATAATTTTTTTATTATTCATTGGTGTTTTGCCTACATGCATGTATGTCTGTGTGAGGGTGTCAGAAGCCCTAGAACTGGAGCTACAGACTTCTGTGAGCTGCCCTGTGGGTGCTGGGAATCAAACCCAGGTCCCCTGAAAGAACAGCCCGTGCTCTTGACTGCCGAGCTATCTCTCCAGCCCCTTGTTTTGAGTTTTGAGACATGGCCTCATTCATGTAGCCCTGGCTGGCTTTGAACTTCTGATCCTCCTGATTCAACCACCTGGATGCTGGGATTAGAGGGGTGTGTCACCACATCCTGCTCAAAGTTGTGTGTGGTGTGTGTATGTGTATATATTAGTGTATATATGTATTTGTGTGTGTGTGTGTGTGTGTGTGTGTGTGTGTGTGTGTGTGTGTGTAAGCTAGGAGTCATCTCCACCTTAGTTTTTGAGACTAGGTCACTCACTGCCCTGAGGTTCATCCATTCATCTAGGCTTCCGAGCCATGAAACCTCAAGGGTCTGCCTGTCTGTGCCTCTCAAGGATTGGGATTACAAGCTTGGATCACCTCAATTTTTTTTTTTTTTGGTGGAGTCTTAGTCTTTAATCTCAGTAGGTCCTCACACACATGAACCACACTCTTGGACTTTCAGATCTTGTTGAAAGCTGCGATGTCAACACTCTGCACATGCTCCTCGAACTTGGTGATCTCCTCTTCTAGTAAGTCAGTGCCCACTTTGTCATCCTCCACCACACACTGGATCTGCAGCTTCCGGATATCATAGCCAACAGGCACAAGCTTGGAGGCCCCCCAAACCAGCCCGTCCAATTGGATGGAATGCACACAAGTCTCTAGCTGGGCCATGTCTGTCTCATCATCCCAAGGTTTGACATCCAAGAGAATGGAGGATTTGGCCACCAGTGAGGGTTTCTTGGCCTTCTCTGCATACTGCCGTAGCCTCTCCTCCCATAATCGGGCAGCCTCCTTATCTTCTTCTTCCTCATCACTGCCAAACAGGTCAATGTCATTGTCCTCATTGTCCTCTGCTGGTGTAGCTCCCTTCTTGGTTGGGGGCTCCACTTGATGCATAGGAGACACATGTTGGGTCTATGGGGCTGTGGCTCAGTGAGTAGGTGAACTCTTCTCTAGAGTGCTCAGCCAGGCCTCCAACTTGGAAATGGCCTGCTGCAGGTCTTGCACCACGCCTCAAAGGTTCTGATTTTCCACTTCCAGACTGGCAATCCGTACAATGAGCTCTCTGTGATCCCCACCAGGTCCACTGGAGGCCCCAGGGCCAAGCTTCCGGCCAGGGATTTCTGTATGTTCTCTCTGGCTCTTGCAATGTCACAAAGGATCATGCTGGCACCATTCTCCTGGCGAGAGCCAAGGTCACAGGCCCATTCATCTGCTCGTAGAATCTCCTTTCTGCATCATCATATTTAAACTTGTCAAACCAGATCTTCTCATGCACTAGAAAGTTTGTAGCCATTTTTCTGACGCTAGCCAAGATCGCAGCAACCAAAACCTCAGACTTCAAGCTCAGGACTGCCACCTCAATTTTTTATATTGTAGAATCTCATTCATGTCCTCATGTTTTATAGCGAATGTCATACTGATTGAGCCTTCTTCTTGGTCCCTCAATGTGTCCGTTTTTTTTTTTTTTTTTTTTTTTCTGAAACAGCGTTTCTCTGTGTAGCCCTGGCTGTCCTGGACTCACTTTGTAGACCAGGCTGGCCTTAAACTGTCAGAGATCCACCTGCCTCTGCCTCTCAAGTGCTGGGATTAAAGGTGTGCGGCACCACACCTGGCACCCTCAATGTGTCTTTAAGGAAGTACTCTCTGCTCCTGCCGGCCAGCATTCACCACCCATCACTGCTGTGAAGAAGCAGCCTGCCTCTGAGAACTGGGTAGGATCCCATGTGCAGGGCCATATCTCTAGTCTCAATGCCAATCATGCTGTGGCCATGGGAAAAGCAAAGCCATTCCTGACACGTGTCCACTCCAGCATGAGATGCCTGCCCACACTCTGGGTCCAGCAACTCCATCTTACGTAGATAATCCCAAACTGAGGATTGGTTCAACATTGGCCTTCTAGTCTATAGACTGGACCTTGGGCATCAGCTGTGACATCACCAGACATGGAGAAAGGGACCTACGTACTGACCCAGTACAGTACATGTCCCTGCTCCATGGAGGTACCATTCACAAGTCAGCTGTGCCAGCTCTGGAGTGGCCAGCATTACAAACAAGTTGGGAGCCCCATGACATTCTGTGTCAATTAGGCTAGTCAATTAGGCTAGTATGATGGTTAATATCCACTGTTAACTTGACAGGATCTAGAATCACCTAGGAGACAAAAAAAAAAAAAGTCTCTGGCCACGTCTGTGAATTTCTAGACTGGGCTAATTGAGGTGGTAAGATCTGTCTATGCATATGTGGACAGCACTGTCCTATAGGCTGGGGTCCTAGACTGAATAAAGAAGTGAGAGCTGGGTGTGGTGGCACATGCCTTTAGTCCCAGCACTCAGGAGGCAGAAGCAGGTGGATCTCTGTGAGTTCAAGGCCAGCCTGGTCTACAAAGTAAGTCCAGGAAACAAAAAAAAGTGAGCTGAACACGAGTTTGTCTCTCTCTCTTCACTCCCTGAGTATGAATGGAATGGGATCAGCAGCCCCCACCTGGGGCTCCAGCAGCTACCCCTTTCCCACCCCTGCATGGTCTCAGGGGTACTGGAGTAAGCAGGAGATGAAAGGGTGACTAGGGTGGAGACTTATGGATGCAACTTTCACGAGTTGCCCTTCATCCTGGGTGAGCTCTTGGTAAAGCAGCAGCCTTTGAGTGCGACCATGGAGGGCCAAGTTTAGACCCCCAACATCCATGAACTGGAGAGATGGATGGCTCAGTAGTTAGGAACATTTGCTGCTCTTGCAGAGGACCTGTGTTTAATTTCCTGGAATCCATATGGTGGCTCAGTCATCTGTAACTCCAGTCTAAGAGATCCAATGCCATCTTCTGAACTCACAGGTGTCTGCCCAACTTTTTACATGGGTTCTGGGATTAGATGAGCCCAAGGGATCCTCCTGTCTCTGCCTCCCCAGCCCTGGGATTGCAACTGAGCTTTGTCAGCATCAGGTTTTTGTTTTGTTTTGTTTTGTTTTTAACATGGATTCTGGGGGATGGGACTCAGGTCCTCATGCTTGTTCTGCAAACTAAGCCATCTCTGCAGCCCGTTAAACTCATATCTTATGTATTGTTGGCTTCTTCTCAAAGAGAATGAGGCTCAGGGGCTGGGGAGAGGGCCATTCAATAGTTAAAGCACTTACCATGCAAACATGAGGACCGGAGTTCCCAGGACCCACAGAAATGCTGACTGGCAAACCTGTAATTCTAGCCTACAATGACAAAAAACAGGGACTCTCCAGAGTGGGCTGGGTACGGGAACTACCCAAATGGGTGAACTCTGGGCTTGACTGAGAGACTACCTCAATGAGGAAGGTGGAAAAGCGATCAAGGGTAATTTTCCTACATCAACTTCAGCCTCCACATGCAGGCGCACCAAAATACATACATGTCCACACACACACAAACACACACACACACACAGAGAGAGAGAGAGAGAGAGAGAGAGAGAGAGAGAGAGAAGAAAGGAAAAAATAGAAGGAATGAGGGGGAGAATAAAAGCCTCCTTCAGTTGCCTGTAGCCTAGCTAATCTCAGCTCCTTGTCAGCAATAATCCCTCCCAGTCTCATGGTCCAGCCAGACTCTTAGTCCGTCAACAATCAAATTGTCAGGAAAAGATTATAATTGCTTAATCAGGGAAGGACAAAGAGTAGAGATGAACTTCCCATCTGTCAATAGTAGCAGAAGCGAGGATTAAAAATTAGTTGGTGGCTTAGCTGATATTTTTAGAATTCTGCCAGCGAGGGACGAGGATTCTAAAAGCGGGAAAGTGATCCTCACGCAGCATAATTTGGTAAAGATCACGGTTAGCTTAGTGCCCTTTGTGAAGACACGATCTCGGGGAGTGTAGGAGGACTTATCTGGAAATTGCTTGGCAAGCAGAATTTGATGTGGGACAGGCAAGCCTAGGTGACAACAGGAGAAGATGCCTGTGAGCCATGCTGGAGATCGCCAAAGATGCTGTATTCAAGATGGACCACGAGCATACTTTCTGTGTGTGGTCCGCATCTGTGAAGAATTAGGTCATATGCCCTGTAGAGATTTATTCTGAAGGTAAGAGGAGAGGCAGGATGGAAGAAGAAATGCCATATTCCCAGCACTGAGCATTTTTGCTGGGTGTGGTGATATCCACCTGGAAGCCAAACACTCAGGAGGCTGAAGTAGAGCGCTTGTAGAGACAGTATCTTAAGCATAAGACGAAGGGAGGGCCTGAAGATGTGCTTCCGTCAATAGAGTGCTTGCCTGACATGCCCGGGTTCCACCCCCAGCACTTCATAAAGCAGGAGTGGTTGCACGTGTCTATAATCCCACTCAAGAGGTGGAGGCAGGAAGACCAGGCATTCAAGGTCATAAAGCCAGGGTAGGTCCGTCGGCTCATTGGCCAGCCGGTGTAGCCAAATCAGTAAGCTGCAGGTTCAGTGAGAGACTCTATCTCAAAAAGGTAGACAGTACCTGAGAAAGGACACTGGAAGATGCCCTCCAGCCACCACATGTACATATACACATATGCATGCAACCACACACACACACAATCACCTGCAGAGGGCCACACCTTCTGCTAGCAGCCTACATAAAGGTCATGGAAGAAGGAAGCTTGCTCTCTCTATGCCTGCTTGCTCTTGCTCTCCCCGGCAAGTCCATGCCTTCACTGGCATTAGAGCCCAGTTCTTTTCGTGATTCTGGCCTATACTGAAGACCAGCTGAGACATCCAGCCTCATGAACTGAACAACTACCGGATTCATCTTAGACATTCTGTTGGTACACAGCCATTGTTGGATTAGCTGGACCACAGCCTGTACGCCATTTTAATAAATCCCATATATGTGTGTGTGTGTGTGTGTGTGTGTGTGTGTGTGTGTGTGTGTGTGTGTATGTAATGTATATTCATTCTATAATTTTTTTTCTTTTAGAGCAGTGGCTCTCAACCTTCCTAATGCTGCAACCCTTTAATATTGTTCCTCATGATGTGGTGACCCTCAGCTATAAAATTATTTTCATTGCTACTTTATAACTGTAATTTTGCTGCTATTATGAATCATAATGTACACATACGTGTTTTCCAATAGTCTTAGGTGACCCCTGTGAAAGGGTCTTTTAACTCCCCAAAGAAATTACCACCCATAGGTCCTAAAGAACCTGTTCAGAAGATTCCTAATATAACCCCTGTATCAACTATCAGTACCTCATTTCTTTTTCCTACTGAGTAATATTCCTACTTAGTAGCACCACATTTTATTTATTCATTTATCTGTGTGGAGATCTTTGGATCATTTTCACTTTTGACTAGTCTGAAAATATTTCCTATGCAGGGGGAGTTGAAATTTTGAGACAGGGTCTCATCATGCAGTCCAGGCTGGCCTCGAACTCGGGATCTCCTGTGTCAGCCTCCAGAGTGCTGGGAATGTGGGGCTTTGGGCCACCACAGCCATTCACTAGATATTTTCTGAATGAATGCATTTGACTAAAATTAGAGGCAATGGTCAGAGTCTCTGGTGAGCTTGAGATCTGTCTCCTAATGGCCCTGGTGAATTTGTTTAAGGTAGGAAATCAGCTACTTTCTATTGGCCAGACTTCCATGTTTCCAGGATAGGCTCAGAGCAAGCCTGAGGCTTCTGAAGGCCAAAAGTTGTCTAACTCAGCCTTACTGCTACCTCCTGGGTGAACTCTTCTGCGTTAGGTGTTGGGGGGGGGTGGCCACACCTCAGAAATACCCCTACCAATGTGGGTAATGGCACTGGCCTGTCATCCCAACATTAAGGAGGTTGAGGCAGGAAGACTGAATATTTGAGGCTAGCCCAGACTACATAGTAAGATCTTGTCTCCATATAAAATAGGTGCTGGAGAGATGGCTTGGCAGTTAAGAGCACTAGCTACTCTTCCAGAGGATCCAGGTTTGATTCCCAGCATACGTGTGGTTGGCTCATAGCCATCTGTAACTCCAATTCCAGGGGATCTGACGCTTTCTTTTGACCCCCAAAGGCATGTATTTAGTACACATACATGCAGGTAAAACACCCACATGCATAAAATAACTTTTTATTAAAAAAATAAATAAAAAATCCCGAAATACTTCTGGTAGATTGTTGAAACTTGGCCTTCTGGATAAATCCTGAGGTCTAAACTACTCATCTCTGGGGATCGAGTCCTAACCATCTTTTTCTGCGGTGAGTTCTTTCTGCTTCTACTTGCCTACAAAACCTACAGAGAAATGCTTGGTTCATGCCACAGTGCCTCCAACCCATCTCGCGCCTGCCACCTAGTGGCCAGAGCCTGGCAGGACACGGGTTCAAATGGACAGCCAGGAGTCACCCTAGTAAAGTGAATGAATCTCTAGCTGCTAATCTTGGGCACCCAGAGCAAGGACTCACTTTCCTCTGCAGGGACTAGAATCACTTTTCAGCAGGCTAGTCCAGAGCCCAGAGCCCAGAACCCAGAGCCCAGAGGTGGCTTTGCAAGGGTGTGGAGGGCTTTCAACCGCAGGACACTTGGTGGTCAGAATGACTCCTGAGCTTTGGGTGACCCTTTCTCACTCCTTCCTACTTCCCTTCCTTCCCTCTCCTCCCCTCCCTTTCCTTCAGTTCCCATTATTTGAGCACTCTGGGCTCTGAGCTCTGTGTGACAGTCCCTCCCATTAGGTATACCCACAGGAGGTTTCTGGGCAGATGCTCTGTTTTGGGAAGCCAGAATCAACCACTCATCATCAACAGTATTTCCTGAGACCACACTGCATAGGAGAGGCTGGTCCTGGGCTATCAGGGATGACATCCGTCCTACTCTGGTGAACTTGCATTCTAGCTGTGGAGCGGCAGATGATGACTATCATCCTCAGGAGCCATTAATTCACAGTGAACCCTTGTCTGCCTCAGTTTCCCTGCCAGGAACCTGAGATAATAGAAAGTCCCTCCACTGCGCAACCCCTTGGTGTGTATGTGTGTGTGTGTGTGTGTGTGTGTGTGTGTGTGTGTGTGTGTGTACATTTATAGGCCCATCCAAAAGGGCTTTGCTATGTGCAGGTCTGGTGGACTTGACCCAGCCTCTGCCACCCGTAACCCCAGCCCAGGAAACTAGCAGAAGTATAGATGCCTAGATAGTGGTCAGTCTATCTGGGTGGAAGGGGCAGGGCCCATCAAATGGGCAGAGACAGCTGGAGCCTCAGTTTCAGATGAGAAGAATTTGAACTAAGGGCTCTGCCTGGCAGCATAGGCTTTCACCCCAGCTATTTGCCAAGCTGAGGCAGGAGCTCCGAAGGTTCAAGGCTAGACTGGGATACAAAGTGAGTTCAGTGCTAGCCTGAGCAACTTAATGAAACCCTGTCTCAAAAAAGTAAAAAAGACTGCCCCAGGAGCATTGCAGATGGAGCTGCTGTGTGACAATGTGTGTCCAGTAGGTGGCAGAGGGAGAGATGCTATGTCTACGCTCAGTGCTCTGACCTATGAACATCTGAATGATTAGTAGCCTAACATTCCCTGAAAAGAGCAAGCATGAGACCACCAACAGTCCAGCAACAGGCAGGCCTGGACAGGCTCCCTGGGTGAGAAGTAAGCTGGAGATTAGAAGAACCCTGCCTGAGACCACGGGTCCCCGGGTGAGAGTGAGCCAGGGACAGAGGAGTGAACCTGACAAGGAAGCAAGCCCAAGACAACCAGACCACCAGAGTGGGCACCATGGGGCAGAACAGGGAGCTAGCCTGAGAAGAAAACCAGTTCAGCACGGTGTAGACCTGGGTGGGGGAAGACCATGCTCGAGATGACCCCTGCCCAGTGCCATTATCCATGAGCACTCCTGAGACCACTTCTGAGATGACCCCAGACACTCAGAGACCCTGGGCACCACTAAGAGGAGCAAGTATGTTGTGGATAAATGGAAAATAAAGAGAAACAGAAGGATGTGGGCACAATGAAGAGAGGCAGAACTGGAGACTCAAGAGTAGTGAGGAACAACCTGATCTGAGTAGACGATGATGCCACCTGGGACTATGGTGGGGTCCTGGCCCATGCCGCCACTAGGGGCCATGTCTGGGTCCATTGCCCTGTGGCAACAAGAGTCTGTTTCTACCAAAGTTGCAGGTGGATCTTCCTGGTCTGGGTTTCCACCCAAGGACATGTTGATGTCTGAGGACTGTGGTGTGGATGAGGGAGAGATGCCCTCCTCCTCCCTCACCCCTCACCACCTACAGCAGGTGAGAGACCCAGCCCTGGGGTCATGTGAGCAAGAGAACTGGTCCTGCCTTTCACCAGCTGCAACACTCGAGAGAGCAAGTCTTGTACCTTGCCTGGGCAGCAGGGTAGAGCTGGCCCTTGTAGCGGGGTTGTTGTTGAGCCAGCCTGAGGGTGTGGTGGGCTGACCATCTCAGATACCTCTCAGGCCCAGAACCAGGGCTTTGAATTGACTCATCCCAACATCTACCCCATCGATGAACGGCTGGAGTGCATTAAGAGCCCTGTCCTACAGATCCAAAACTACAGGATTTCCATGACACAGGGCAGCAACAGGATATCTGAGAGGAGTCCCAGTGAGGTTCTCGTATTGATAGTGTAGCAGAAGCCAGAGGCCTCAAACCAGACCAATGACTCATTGTAATGAATATTTGCAAGAAAAGAAGTATGGGCAAAAGGGTATATTGTAGGAAACACGGTGACACACTACATCTTCCACAATGAGATGTTTTTCTCTGTTGTGGGAGAGGTTGCAAGAGTGGATGGAGGGCAGGTATGAGAGAAGGGGGAGATGAGTGGGATTGGGGTGCATGATGTGAAATTCAGAAAGAACCAATAAAAAGGTTTTTCTTAAGTAAAAAAAAAAGGGGGCTGGAGGTATAACTCAACAATAGAAGAGTGTGTAGAGTCCTCCAGTGAGGGGTGGGGGTATGGTAGAGCACTAGCCTAGAAAATGAGGGGATGGAGTGTGATTCATATGGCTCTTCTAGCATGTCTGAGAACCCGCATATGCCTTAGCACCTACTCCTGCGTCAGCTCCCTTAGGTCTCTGTCCCTTGTACTTGAAGGTGTCTAAGGAAAATAATTTCTTCAGGTGTTCTTAGCAGTTAAAGAAGGGGTGAGATCCAGTGTCCTGGGCATCTGCTTTGTCCCCTGGCAGACGTGTTTCTCTGAAACTTCACTTTAGCGACTGAATTCTTAAGTGAGAATCAACCTCCCAAATTAAGTCTCTAATTCCCAAGTAAGCCAAGCAGCTATTTTTTTCTTGCAAATCTCGCATGAACATAATTTAATAGAAGGTACAAACTAATAAAATAAGCCCATATATTGCACCCTTAGCACAATAAAGAAAGCAGACGGTGTAAGAGACGAATGGGCAGCGTTTCATCCCAGGGAGAAAGAAAATAAAACAGAAATAAGATGTAAGTTCTATCCTGTGTGTAAATAACTTTAAAGAGAAATAATAAAGATGGTGTCCACAGCTTTTAATGGATGGGGGGTTATTTAGTTGCAGGACAATAAGAGGTGATTACACTTCCCAGAAGCTTTGCACTCCAGACTAACTTCTTTATTATCGTTGTGGTGGTTGATGGTCACTGTTTTACCTTGAGAGCAGACTTCCCTAAGTTTCCTAGCCTGACCTTGAACTCCTAATTCTCCGCCTTCAGTCAAAGCACTGAGACTAGGAACAATGCCGCCCTGCCGGCTTCTAGGTCGCCCTTCCCTCCCTTCCGCTTTTCTTTTTCTTTTCGTGGCAGTTAGAAATGGAGCCCACAGCTTACTCTGACTCACTCTGAAGCCCAGGACGGCCTTGAGTTTGCGATCCCCCTGCCTCAGCCACCTGAGTAGCTGGAAGGACAGTCCTTTGTCGTCACCACTGGCCTTGTTTCCTTCCCTTCTCTCTTTCTTTTCCTTTGGTTTTAATTTTTTAATTTATTTTTATTTTACATACATTGGTGTTTTGAGTGCATATATCTGTATGAGAGTGTCAGATCCTCTGGAACAGAAGTTACAGACAGTTGTGAGCTGCTCTGTGGGTGCTGGGAATTTTACCCGGGTCCTCTGAAAGAGCAACCAGTGCTCTTAACCCCTGAGCCATCTCTCCAGCCCCTGGTTGTAATTTTTATATTGCATTTATTTATTTTGGTTGGTTTTGGGGGGACAGGGTCTCTATATGTAGACCAGGCTGGCCTTGAAAAGGCTTGTGTAAACATGTCTGGCTATTTTATTATCATTGTGTCTGCATGTGTGTCTATGGTGTGGGAACAGGATAGGGGGTGCCCTGGTGTGTATTTGGAGGTCAGAAGACAACTGTGTATGGGTCCAGGGGCTCTAACTCAAGTTGTCAGGCTTCCCCATCAAGTTATCCATCTTCACCCCTCCTTTGGTGTTTTTGAAATAGGGTCTCTGTGGTAGTTTGAATTAGAATGGTCCAACTGGGCATTGTTCCAGGAAAGCCAGGGCTACACAGAAAAACCTTGTCTTGAGAAACAAAAACGAAAAAGAAAGAAAGAAAAAGAATGGGCTCCATATATTTGGATGTTTGGTCATTAGGGGGTGGTGCTACTTGACAGAGAAGGTGTGGCCTTGTTGGAGGAAGTGTGTCATGCAGGGTGGGCTTTGAGGTTTCAAACACTCAAGCCAGGGCAAGCGTCTCTCTCTTCTTTGTGCCCACTGATCCAGATGTAGACCTCTCAGCTACTTCTCCAGCACCAAGTCTGCCTGCGTGCTACCATGATGACAATGTACTAAACCTCCGAAAATGTAAACCAGTCCCCATTAATTATTTTTAAATAAGAGTTGCCATGGTGTCTCTTTACAGCAAATTACAGGTTTACAAAAACACTAAGATGTTCTCACTACATACCCCAGGCTGACCTGCAACTCAAGGCAAATCCTTATCGTAGTGGGTAACAGATGTGAGCCCCCACACCTAGCTTCTACCTTAATTTCTTTCTTTTTATTTTTTGGGTTTTTTTTTTTTTTGAGACAGGGTTTCTCTGTGTAACAGAGCCCTGACTGTACTGGACTTGCTATGTTGACCAGGTTGGCCTCAAACTCACAGAGATCTGCCTGTCTCTGCCTCCTGAGGTTAGAGGAGTGCACCACCATAGCCCACTGTCTTCATTAATCCCAGCACTTGGGGGCCAGAGGCAGGCAGATCTCTGTGAGTTACAGCTCAGCTTGATCTACATAGTGAGTTCCAGGCCAGCCAGGGCTACGCAGTAACACCCTGACTTAAAAAAAAAAAAAAAGACACAATACCAAATATAGTGTTGAATTTGTAAGATTCTAGAGATACACACAATTTCATCTGTGAGTGTGCAGAAGATTCCAAAAGAATAGATCACTCTTCAGCTGAAAGTGGTCCGTGTTCTTTAAAACTCCTCCCTTGGCCAGGAGTCACGATAAACAATTGAAATCCCAGCTCAGAGGAAGCAGAAGCAGGAGGGTGGACAGTTTGAGTCAGCCTGGGCTACACAGTGAGTCCTAGGTCAACCTGGGTTGCATCGTGAGTTCAGATCCAGCTTGGGCTACAGAGTGAGTTAGAAGTTAGCCTGGACTACACAACCAGTTTCAATCCAGTTTAGGCTACAAAGTGAGACCCTGCCTCACCAAATCCGAATAAATCAGTGAATAAAATAAGCTGTTGTCTTCGTCAAAATTCCCATGAGGCACAATACTGTTTAGCAATAAGAAGGAGCAGAGTTTTCATACACAAGTAGGGTGAGTCCCAGGAGGGTTGCACAGAGTGGAAAGAAGCCAACCCCAGGAGGCTCACACGCCACAAGGCCCTGCTTATGTAACGGCCTTGCAACAAGACAATTGCAGACACACGGGACAGGCTTGGGTTTGGGAGCCATGGCATGGTGGAGGGACAGCGGGGCTGTAGCTACATGCATAGGGGTCCATTCGAAGGCTGTATGATCCTGGTGTCTAGATGTAGCCTCTGGTGGCAGACATTAGGTTTATGAGATGGGACTCTACCATGTCCCAGTTGCATGCCCTGGAAGCTTCCAGCTCCTCCTTTGCCAAGATGGGCCATGGTCAGTACAGCCATCTCTGAGGCTGCTGTCCAGTGCCAAAGCTGGACTTGGTCTTGGGGAAGCATTGCCGAAGTCTGGTTGTAGCTGACTCTCTCTCTGTGTTCATGTGCATGTGTGTGTGCGTGTGTCTGTCTGTCTCTCTTTCCCTCTCTCAGCCTCACAGAACCCTTGTATGAACTCTTCAGAGCTGAGTGCCATAGGGTGGCACTGTTTCCCAGCCATAGGCCTCGGCTTCTCAGAGTGGCACCCAGTGCCTGCGATGCCTGGGTGCTTGGGTGGGTTGCCGGCCCTCAGGCAACCTTTGCTGGAACATTCCAGAGTTTTCAGTGAAGGCACCTGTTGCTGTGCTCTTTGTTTGTTTGTTTTTGTTTTTTAAACCATCAATGAAATGGCTAAAGAAGAGGCCACTGAGAAGCCTCCTGCCTTTTTTCTTGGATATGTGTTTTGGAAATGGGGGATGGGATGTGAAAAACCAAACTGAATCCCTAGGGTTCTTCAGTGTGTCAGGGATCCCTGGTGGCCTCTGCACCTGTCTGCTCAGAGGGTGATGGGGCATGGTTGCAAGCTAGGCATAGTCCTTGCCACATAGAGGGCAGTTAGATCTCTTAGCACCTTGAGGTTCAGACGGTATAAACTGCAGTTTATTAATCCATAGAGACAACAAATTAGCCTGGAAAGTGGGTTTTTAAAAATTATTATTACACATACTTCTAGAAAGAGATATAAAAATCAGATTGTGGGACTTACTGTTTTTCTTTTTTCCTCTTCCTTCTCTTCTCTCCACCGTACACCCTCCTTCTCCAGTACTAAGGATCAAACCCAGGGCCTCCCACATGCTAGGTAAACCTCTACTACTGACCTATATCCCCTGTCCCAACTAGGAAACTGTTTATTATGTTATTAAACTAGTGTCTGAGCTGGTCATAGTGCTGAACTCTCAGCATTTGGGAGGCTAAGGCAGGAGGGTAGAGAGTTCCAGTCCAGCCTGGTCTACCTATGGAAAAACCCTGTCTCAAAAACAAAAAGCTGGGCAGTGGTGGTGCATGCCTTTAATCCCAGCACTCAGGAGGCAGAAGTATGCAGATTTCTGTGAGTTTGAATTCTGTAGACCACCTTGGTCTACAGAGAGAGTTCCAGGACAGACAGGGCTACACAAAGAGAAACCCTGTCTCAAAAAAAACCCACAAATAAATAATAAATAAATAAGAGACTAAAAAAAGGAATGACTTGCAGCAGTGTATGCCCGACAACCCAACAGAAGAGGCAAACAGAGCTCTGTGAATTTGAGGCCAGCCTGGTCTAGATATACATAAAAGTTCCAGCTTGCTACATAGTGAGACCCTGAAATAATAATAATTTTTTAAAAAATCAGTGGACTGAGGTGATCAGTGGATAAAGAGCTTGGGACATAAATATGGAGGCTGTGAGTTCAGCTCTCCAGCACCCGTATGGTGGCAATTGAGTATAGCAGGACACACCTGTAATCCCAGAGCTGGTGGCAGAGACACATGATCCCTCCAGCTTGTTGGCCAGTCTGTGGAGCTAATGGGTGAGCTCCAGTTTCAGTGAGAGACTCTGTGTCTCGCTTTTCAATTATGGTTCAAATTGCAATTTTTAACTGTAGTTACTTTACAATTCAACTTCACAGTTTTAGTTACTTAGTTACTTTTACAATTCAAAACACCATGACCAAGGCATCTTATAAGAAAAAGAGTTTAAAGTGGGTGTGGTGGTCCATGCTTTTAATCCCAGCCCTTGGGAGGCAGAGAGAGGTGTATCTCTGTGAGTTTGAGGCCAGCCTGGTCTACAAAGTGAGTCCAGGACAGCCAGGGGTATTATACAGAGAAACTCTGTCTCAAAAAACAAAAACAAAAAGAGAAAGAAAAGAAAGAAAGAAAAAGATGAAAGAGAGTAAAAGGGACTTCATGGTGCTGGAGCAGTAGCTGAGAGCTCATATTCCTGATCCATAAACAGAAAACAGGGAACAGTAACTGGAATTGGCATAGGCTTTTGAAACCTCAAAGCCCACCCCTAGTGACACACCTCTTCCAACAAGGCCACACCTCCTAATCCTTCCCAAACAGTTCCACCAACTCCTGACCAAGTATTCAAATCAAATATATGAGCCCATGGGAACCATTCTATTTCAAACCACCATACCATGTCTGCAAAAATAAAGTGGATGAGCTTTGAGATATGGCTCACAGGTTAAGAATGCTTATTCTTGCACAGGACCTCCGTCCAGTTGCCAGTCCAGCATCCACATGTCAGCTGACAACTGTCTTTAACTCCAGTTCCAGGGTATCTGATGCCTCTTCTGACTTCTGCATGCATGTGGTGTACATACATGTACTTATGCACATACGAAATCAAATAAATTTTAAAACCAAAATAGACGGAGAAAGAAAAATAAAGTGGAAAGTGATGGGAGGAAGACACTCAATGTCAACTCTGCCTTCAAAGGTGGATGCACAGGAGTGTGACCACACACACACACACACACACACACACACACACACACACACACGTTACTTGGGGGACTCATTCATTTCTGCTGCTCACAAAGACGCATCACACACATGTCACATGGACACTTGCCTTCAGAAGCCAGAGTAAAAATCTCTTCTCTTTTGCACCTGAAACTTCACATGTGCCATCTGAGACACTCTGTTTTGAACCAGGATGCTCTATTTCGAGTTAAGTGACTATCTTTATTCTCTGTCTGTCCCTAAAACACTAAGTTGCCAGTGATCAGAATCACTGTCCCATTCCCCTAACCAATCAATAGTCATTAAATTAACCATTAAACTAGCTATTGCAGAATCAATGGAAGAGATACAGAGAACAGCGTCCATGAGATAGGTTGCATGCTGATTATCTGGAAGAAACAGCTGCAATATGAACTCCTTTCAAGAGAGGCTGTGGGGTGGGATGTATGGAAGCTGATCTTAGCTCTCAAGAGAAGCTTGAGTTTGAGGCCAGCCTGGGCTAGAGAGTAAGACTCTATCTGTTTGCTTTTTTTGTTTATTTGTTTGTTTGTTTGAGACACAGTTTCTCTGTGTAGCCCTGGCTGTTCTGGTACTCCCTCTGTAGACCAGGCTGGCCTAGAACTTGGAGATCCTCATGGAACTGATTGCCTCTGCCTCCCAAATGCTGAGATTAAACACATGTGTCACCACCGCCTGCCATAAGATTCTATCTTAAACAAACAATAATCAAAAAGATAGAAAGAGGTTTAGAAGGATGGCTCAGTGGTTAAGAGCACAGATTGCTCTTCCAGAGGATCAGGGCTCAGTTCCCAGCACTCACATGATGATTCACAACTATCTGTAACTCCAGTCCCAAGACACTAGGCACAGGCACCATTCACAAACTTACATTCATATAAACACATGCACACACATAAAATGAATAATTTTTAGAAGAGAGTAAACATTTATAAATAGTTAAATTTTTCCTACACTCTTAGACTTGGGGCCAATTTAGGTAAAGCTGGAGTCCAAACTAACTTAACTCTGCACACATACACACATGCACACACACATTCACACACATACACTCATGTACACATGCACACACACATACACACATGCACACACACACATTCACACACATGCATGCACATACACACATACACACACATGCACACATGTACACACACACACACACACACACACACTGACTGTTTCTATTTCTGACAGGATCTCATGTAGTCCAAGATGGCCTTGAACTCACCATGTAGTGGAGGATGACCTTGAATTTCTGATCCCTCCCAGCCTCCCAGCCCTCCCACCCTCTGCACCAAACCACCACACCCTGTTTATGTGATGCTTGGGATGGTGCCGAAGGCCTCACACATGCTAGATGAACACTTCCCAACAGAGCTCCAGCCCTGGCCCATGACAAGGTCTTCAACAGCATCAGAATTTGATTAGAGAAAGGACTTCTTATCCACCCCAGAGCAATAGCCAGAGTTATTAAAGGCTAGAAGAAGGCCTTGTAATGAGGGTGAATTAGAGCCCTCCGTAAATATTTATAGGGGGATTGCAGCTTCCACTTTCCCTATTCATAATATACAAGACATCTGCCACCAAGCCACACTACTCACTTGGACTCACTAAACATGGTTATTTTAGCATGGTTATTTTTTTTTTTTTTTTGGTTTTTCGAGACAGGGTTTCTCTGAATATCTCTGGCTGTCCTGGACTCGGTTTGTAGACCAGGCTGGCCTCGAACTCACAAAGATCCGCCTGCCTCTGCCTCCCAAGTGCTGGGATTAAAGGCGTGCGCCACCACCGCCCAGCAGCATGGTTATTTTATATGAGCAAAAGTAGTACTCTGATATTTTTTATTTCATTAATTTTGAAATTATATTTTGCATTTTTGAAGTGTGTGTGTGTGTGTGTGTGTGTGCTCACACGCGTGGAAACAATGTCAATGTGGAGGTCAGAGGATACCGTGTGGGAATCAGTTCTCTCCTTCCACGGTGTGGGTCCTGGGCATTGAACTCAGGTCGTAAGACTTGGTGGCAGTCACCTATACCTGCTTAGCCATTCTTCAGGCCCCTGTTTTATTTATTTTTGTTTTTTTAAGAATTTATTTTTATTTTACATACATTGGTATTTTGCCTGTATGTCTATGCGAGAGTGTCAGATCTTGGAGTTACAGACAATTGGGAGCTGCCATGTGGGAGCTGGGAATTGAACCTGGGTCCTCTGGAAGAGCAGTCAGTGCTCTTAACCACTGAGCCATCTCTCCAGCCCAATTGTTTTTTTTTAAATCTTTGTTGATTTTTCTTTAAAGATTTAATTTTTAAAGCCAGGCGCAGTGGTGCACGCCTTTAATCCCAGCACTCTGGAGGCAGACACAGGCGGATCTCTGTGAGTTCGAGGCCAGCCTGGTCTGCAAAGTGAATCCAGGACAACCAGGGCTTGGTACACAGAGAAACCCTGTCTTGAAAAACAAAAACAAAAAATATTTAATTTGAAATTTTATTTTATGTCTGTAGGTGTTTTGCTTGTGTATATCTCTGTACACTGCAAACATGCCTAGCATTCATGGAGGTCCGAAGAGGGTGTCAGATCCCCTGGACCTGGAATTACAGGCAGTTGTTAGCTGCCAAGTAATGAAACCCAGGTCCTCTGGAAGAGCAACAAGTGCTTTTAACCGCTGAGGCTTTCTCCAGCCTTGATTGATTCATTTTCAAGACTCAAGGTCTCACTGTGTAGCCCTGGCTGGCCTGGAACTCACCATGTAGATCAGGTTGAGCTCAAACTCATAGAGATCCGCCTGCCTCTGCCTCCCCAGTGCTGGGTTAAAGGCCAGCGCCATCACACGTTGGTTTATTTATTTTTATTTTATGTGTCTGAGTGTTTTGTCTGAATGTATGCATGCAGTGCCTGGGGAGGCTGGAGGAGGCATCAGATCTCCAAGAACTGGAGTTATAGATGGTTGTGAGTGGCTGTGTGGGTGCTGAAAATCAATGCCCTGTCCTGTGAAGGAGCTGCGGGTGCTTTAACTGCAGAGCCACCTCTCCAGACCGTTATGTATTCTTTGAAGTAGTGATTTTTTTTTTTCAAGATTTAATTTGTTTTAGGTTTATTTAGTTATTTAGTTTTTTTGGGGATTTTGTTTTGTTTTTGCTTTTCGAGACAGGGTTTCTTTCTGTAGCCCTGGCTACCCTGGAACTCACTCTGTAGACCAGCCTGGCCTTGAACTCATAGAGATCTCTGCCTGCCTCTGCCTCCCGAGTGCTGGGATTAAAAGGCCTGCGCCACCATG
>CAJQZJ010034231.1:1858795-1868795 GCA_907164525.1 Lophiomys imhausi
ACACACACACACACACACACACACACACACACACACACACACACACACAAAGGGAAGGGGAGAAAGAAGTCAAGGTTCCTTTCTTCCAGCTTTATCCTGAACCTGAAACTCTGTCTAGAGTATGGATTTTTCTTGAAGCTTATACCTCCTTCCACAGACAGACTTTGTGCCACTGCTACTCTTGAACTCACAACCACTGTGTGTTTCTCCATTCTTCCTTCCTGCTATAAGTAACAAGCTGTTACTTATAGCAATCCTCCTGCCTCGTTCTTCCAAGCACTGAGATTTTAGACATAAGCCACAACACTCAGCTGACCACTACATGTGTGTAGTATACATGTGGTGTATGTGTGTAGTGTACATGTGGGGGTGTAATATACCTGTGTGTGTGTGTGTATACATGTGTGGCTGTGCAGCACTCTCATATCACGGCAGGCATGTAGAAGTCAGAGGACAACCTTGGATTTTGAACTTCGCCTTCTACCTTGTTTGGGACAGGTACACGTGGTATACACCAGTCTTCTGGGGAGCATCCTTTCTTCATCCTTTGTTTCACTCTAGGCATGCTGGAATCACAGACATGAGCTACTGCACCTGGCTTTTCTAAAACATGTGGGTTCTGGGGATTCGAACTCAGGTCCTCACACTCGCAGAGCCCGCACTTTATTTACCCTCTGAGCCGTCTCTCTAGCCTCGACCACTGAATTCTTTGATTTGAACTGTTGGTTGTTTCTTGTATTTTTTTTTTCCTGTTAAGAGCAAAATGACTTTGCCATGCAAAGCCAAAGGCTGAGGAAACAAAGCCTTTTTTTTTTTTTCCTTTAGAGGCAGGTCTCAGGTAGTCCAGGCTGTTTCCAGACTCAATATTCAGCCAAGGATGACCTTAAACTCCTGATTCTCCTGCTTCTGCCTCCTCAGTACTAGGAATACAGGCATGGACCACCACTTCAAGCTTATGTAGTGGTGGGAACTCAGGGCTTGATGCATTTTAGGCAAGTAATCTACCAACTGAGCCACATCTCCAGCCCAGAAAACATTGTTTAAACAATGCCTTTGCTTATAGGTTGCTTCTGAGTGGCTTAGCCACCCCTGACGCCCAGAAGTTGGCACAGGTGGTAAAAGTAGAGGGAGGAAGGAGAACACTCAGCTATAAGGCTCTTGTGCAAGTCTCCCAGTCTGCCCCCTCCCTGCCTCAGTTTCTCTGCATATCCAAAGCTGAATAGCTCTGCTGAGAATTAGCTTTTAAATGTCCACTAAGCATTCCCAGGGTGAGACAGGGGTCCTGCTAAGTGCTATCAGATCACCGCAGTCTCCTGCGAGGAGCACGTTTCATCGCTGTACCGTCGATCTGAGGCGTGGCAGAGCCAGCTGGGGTGTGTCTTTGCAGGATGATCTTATTTAACTGAGCTGATATGTGTGCTTCGGTCGCTTTTCTCCAGCCCCGCTAATCTCAGATTCGGGTTGTTAGGAGACAACTGCTCATTTCTGTCGTAAATTAAGAAAAGGCTCATTAGCCGTCAGGATGCTGAGAGGGCTCAGTTTGGGCTTGTTGAAGGTTTGGGGAGGGTGGCTGAATCTGGTGCGGAAACAGGCTAATTTTTAAAAACCGTTTTCGGACCCGGGGAATGTGGCTGCCTCAGTTGGCAAAGTTCTTGCCTAGTGTGCAACAAAACTCTGGTTTCCATTGCTTATGTGGTGATGCGTGCCTGTCCTCCCAACACTGGGGAGGTGGAGGCAGGAGGATTAGGAGTTTAAGGTCAGGTTATCCTTAGCGTCAGAGCGGGTTTGAGGGCAACCCCGGGCTACCTGAAAATCTGTTTGAGAAACTAAGATGAAGGTAGGTGAGATGGCTCAGAAAGTAAAAGCCCTTGCCATACAAGCCTGGTGACATGAGTTCAGTCCCCCAAAACCCACACAAGAGTAGAAGGAGAGAATCAACTCCGTAGAGTTGTCCTAGAACCTTCACATGCACGGCGACTCAGATCCCCACACACACTCACTGTGTACACACATACACACTCACAAATAAATGAATAAATAAATAGAATTTAAAATAAAGCAAACATGATTTCTCTTTTGTATTTAGAGACTTTTGCTTGGTTTGGTTTTTGTGGTGCACAGAGTTAGATCTGATTTGGTCTTATCCATTAGGCCCTGGTGGGCTTAGCTGGGGAAAGAAGGGGGCTGGCAGGGTGGGAGAGAAATAAAAGAAAGCGAGGGGAGAGTAAACCAGAATGGATCATCTACATGTTTGAAATTATCAAAAGAACAACATTCATTAATAGAAAAAGGAAGAGGAAAATGCCTTAAATAGATAGATAAATAAACAAATAAATAGGGAATTTTTTTTTGGTTCACAATTCAAATAGGATGACTTTGTTGTTGTTGTTGTTTTGAGACATGGTTTCTCTGTGTAACAGAGCCATGGCTGTCCTGGATTAGCTTTGTAGACCAGGCTGGCCTCGGGGTCATTTCTTGAATGCCTTAAAACCCCAATCATACTTGGCTTGGCATCAGGACCAGACAAAGGTGTCAGATACCAAATTAGGTACCTAAGACTGGTGAGAAGAGGCACAGGGGTGGCTATGAATGGCCTTCCCTGGGGTCCTGAATCCAATGCAGTGGGAATGAGCAAAAAAGGACAGTGTGGTGTGTGGCCTTTCTGTGCTGGAACACTACCCCATGGCCTTCTCACAGGCCTGAGAAGGACAGTTTTGGAGCCTAGGAGATGGTTCAGCTGGTAAAATATTTACCATGAAGCTGTGAGGACCTAGGGTGGTGGGTAGGATATCGGGCATAGTGACACATGGGAGGCAGAGGTAGGTAGAGCTCTGTGAGTTCAAGGCCAGTCTGATCTACATAGCCAGTTCTAAGTCATCCAGGGCTATGTAGTAAAACCCTGTCTCAAAGCAAACAAACACAAATGGCAACAAGAACAAAGCCCCCACCCAGTCTAATGGTAAATTGCTGTAATAGTATTTACAAATCCAGCCCCTGGAATATGGAGATGGCTGCTGCATCTGGATGCTCTCTGGCCAGCTACCAAAGATGGCCTGATGATTTGTAGGCCAGTGAGAGACCCTGCCTCAAAAAGCAAAGCAAAATAAAAGAACAAGGGAAAAGGGTTTGTGAGATAGGTCTCCAGGTGAAGAGTCTTTCATAAAAGAACAAGGGGAAGGGTTTGTGAGATAGGTCTCCAGGTGAAGAGTCTTTCATAAAAGAACAAGGGGAAAGGGTTTGTGAGATAGGTCTCCAGGTGAAGAGTCTTTCTACTAAGACCCAGGAAGTGAGTTGCACCCCTGGAACTACATGGTAGAAGGAAAATGGTGGCTCCAGGAAGTTGTCCACTGACCTCCAAATGTACATTGTGACACATAAGCAATGTGCGTTTTACACACACACACACACACACAATGCCTGAAGTCCTCATGCATGTGCCCTCAAATGCTCACACAAGCACACACACTTTTTTTTTTTTTTAATGAATGAATCCATGAACTCTAGGGGGAAACGAATGCCAGGAGGGAAAACATGAAAACATGTCTCTGGGCGAGAAAGACTGGACAGGAAGCTTTCAACTTGTCCTTGTCCCTCCCTCTGGCTCCGATGTATTATCTTCTTGCTGTGTTGATTCACAGGAGAGAGTGTCTCCCTTACTCTCTCGTTCCTTGTTTATACATTCCCTCCTAGACTGGTAGAATCTTTTTTTTTTTTTTTGCAAAATTATGCTTGCCTAATCCATGGAGACAAGAAGTGGATTATCTGTTGCCAAGGGCTGGGGAAGGGTCGGGGATGGGGAATGGAATGCTAATGGGTACATAAATTCTTTTGGGGGGGGGTGAAGAAAATGTTCCAGAAGTGAATGGCAGCAACAGTCGTATCACTCTGGTGATACCCTGGAAAATCTAAGATGCCAGGTACTTTCAAAAGGTGATTAGCAGCGTCACCCCTATCTCAGTAATGCAGTGATTTGGACATGAAGCTGGCCTATTTCCCCTTGTTTTTCCTGACCTCACTTCAGTTTGCACAGGCCACAGCCTGGCAAACTGAAGTGTTGGGGGTTCCATGAAGTGGCTGTGAGTCCTGCTGACCACCCTTGAAGCTGTCTTTCCCTTTGGCTGGACATGTGCCATAGCTGCAGATACAGGGGACCTTCAGGTCTAACCTTGGTCAACTCTCTAAGCTGTGTCTAGAGCACCAAAGGATGTGGACTTTATATATATCTCCCAGGAATATATATATATTTTTTTTCTGTAGGCAGAGGGGACAGCTCGGTGGGTAAAGTGTTTGGAGCAAGTGTGTGGGCCTGAGTTTGATTCCCAGTACCCAAGTAAAGCTTGGGCTATGGCACACACTTGTGATGTCAGCACTGGAGAAGTGGAAACAGGAGGACACTAAAGACTTACTAGCCAGACAGTTTAGCAAATCGGTGAGTCTCAGGATGAGGAGAGATCCTGGCTCAAAGAATAAGGTAGAGAGTGGCTGAGGAAGACACCTGATACTGAACTCTGGCCTCCACATTGAACACACACACACACACACACATACACACACACACACACACACACACACACACACACACACACAAAAGCAAAACTGGTGGAGCCTGCACTCAAAGGGATGAAAGGAGTTGAGGAGACTTGTCCTCCTGGGAATTTAGAAACCCATCAGGGCTCCAAAAGAAAAACAGGTCCCTGCATTGGAGTGTGGGTAGAAATGACAAAACTCCCTGGAGTTAGACCATCCACCTATACCAAGGTTGGCAGAAAGGGAACAGACCAGAACAGGCACTGGAGGTGATTTGGGAACAGGGTGGAGGAAGAATCTAAGACTTAGGAATTCTCTCTCTGTCTCTCTGTTTCTGTTTCTCTCTGTGTGGGTCTCTCTCTCTCTCTCTCTCTCTCTCTCTCTCTCTCTCTCTCTCTCTGTGTGTGTGTGTGTGTTTAAGACATGTTCTTGCTGTAAGTCTAGCCTTGAATTCATAATCATCCTGCCTCAACTTCCCCTGTGCTGAGATTACAGTTGTTCAGCAACTTCTTGCAAAAACAGGTGTGTGCATCCAGCTTCTTGCCATCTCTTCCTCTAACACGCACAGTTGGGTGGGGCTTCTGGAGAGCTGGCCTGGCAGTTAAGAGCACCTGCTGCTCTGGCAGAGGACCTTGGTTCTGTTCCCATCATTTACATATGGTGACTCACAGTTCCCTCTACTCCAGCTCCAGGGGATCCAGCACTCCCTTCTGGCCTCAAGTACCTGCTCTCAGATATGCACATGCACACACACACAAACACATAATTAAGAATAAAATAGACCTGTAACATACTCACCTAACATGCATGACACCTTGGATTTGATGCCCCTACACATGCTCAAGCATGGCATGACAGCACATATCTGTAATCCCAGCACTTGAAAGGTGGGGACAGGAAGGTATGGAGTTCAAGGTCCTCTTTGGCTACACAGCAGGTTCAAGGTCAGTCTAGAATATTTGAGACTCTATCTCAACAAAATAGATTCACCAGAATGATAGCTCGTATCTGTAATCCCAGCACCTGGGAGGTAGGACTTCAGAGTTTTAAATGCTTAGCTACATAGTGAGTTCAAAGCAAGTCTTGGATACACAAGACCCTATCTCAAATAATAAAAACACACAGTGGAGGGGCTGGAGAGATGACTCAGGGGTTAAGAGCATTTACTGTTCTTCCAGAGGACCTGGGGTTCAATACCCAATACCCAGATGGTGGCTCACAACCTCCTGCAACTACAGTTCCAGAGGATCTGGAGCTCTCTTCTGATATCTATGGGCTCACCCGTGCATGTGGTACACAAACATGCACTCAGACGCACATATATTTTACATATTTTTTTTCGAGACAGGGTTTCTCTGTTTAACAGCTCTGGCTGTCCTGGACTCGCTTTGTAGACCAGGTTGGCCTCGAACTCACAAAGATCTGCCTGCCTCTGCCTCCTAAGTGCTGGGATTAAAGGCGTGTGCCACCACCGCCCGGCTTACATTTTACATATTAAAAGCTTAATAAAAATACGTAGTAAGCTAGCCTTCATGGTGTATACCTTTATGCACCATATCAGGAGGCAGATGCAGGAGGATCTCTGTGAGTTTTTGAGGCTACATAGTGAGTTCCAGGCCAACCAGGACTATGTAGAGAGACCCTATCTCAAGCAAAAACAAACAAAACCCCTACATTTCTCTGCTATCCGGTCTGAATTTGAGATGTGCTTCTCCCTGGGGGTGCACACAATGTGTCTCTTAGGATGGTCTTGCCAGGGTGAGAAAATAAAGACAGGTCTCATCCAGATGAAAAAAAAAAAAAAAACAGGGACCCTTAGGAGTTCACACCAAAACCATTCCAGTAATTGGTTTGGTTGGAATATCTGTTAAGAGTCTTGCTGCCACTTAGCCCCACTGTAGAGAAAGGTGGCCTTCTGGTGGTCATTTGTGGTCAATCTTCAGGTAACAGTTCCTCTTCCTCTTGCCACACAGCTTGGGACAAGAAGGTTGAGGAGACTGGCCAACTCCAGCAGATGTGCACCCCCACAGACTGTCCATCAAGGCTGTGTTTCTGTTGTTGCTTTTCGAGGGTGGTATAGGAAGACAGAATCAGACAAGCTCAAGGCTAAATTCCAGGTTATTACTTATCTAGCCAGACTCGAGGTGGACTGCCTTCCTACTCCCACCGTCCCCTTCGAGCTGTGCCCCATCCGGGTCCAGGAAGGGACAAAGCAGGAGGCCGAGGCCGGCTGGGTGGATTAGTTTTTCCCGCTGCAGCTGCTGCTGCGCAGGCCCTGCCAAGGCCTGCCTGCACCAGAGGATGTTCAGATTTGAGGCCCGCCCCGTCCATGTGTAGCCGGTTCATTCCCGCCCCGTCGAGCCTCTGGTTCAGGCTCCACTCGGACAATGCGTGGTCCGCCCGTGCGCCAGTGCCACCCCGGGCCTTTGTTGTCGGGGCCTCGTGCCGATGGGTTAATGGGGCAGAAGAGATCGGTGAAGGGTGACAGAAGTGGGCTTTGAAAGAGAGTGTCAGCGCAGGGCAGTCAGACAAAGGCCAAAATACACACACGGGCGGAGAAGGACAGATGGGACAGGAGAGAGAAAACAATTAGACCTCGAGTGCGGGGGCGGGGCGCGGCTTCATCTTTTTCCAGTTAACCAGGCTGGCCTGGGGCCCCTCGCCTCAGGCTGGAGAGGGTAGGGACGCGGGTGGCTTCTGCCGCCCGTGGAGCGAGGCTTCTGCGCCCCTTTCCAGCCTGGAGTTGCACCCTAGCTTCCCACTGGCTCTGTGCCCGCGCGTCTTCCCTCTCCTTTGAAGGGTGGATTGGTGGATGGGTGGACGGGTAGGTAAATGAGTGGATGGATACATGAGGTGGGTGGGTGATGAGTAGATGAATGGACAGATGGATGGATGAGTGGGTGCAAGGATAGTTGGGTAGGTGAATGAATCAATCCCTTTACCCACAAATAATCAGAATTAAATCTTAATCAGCCTGGACAGGCGACCCCAGATTTTCTCTAGGGTTGTCTGGGAAGGTTTCCCTTGGCCTATCAGCCCCTCCTGTGCCTGAACACAAGTGGTCTCTACCCATCAAAGCCTCCTACCCTGGAATATCGCTGGGCAGGCGTCTCTAGCACAGAAGCGCAGCGCAGAACCCGCGGGCATGACCGCATCCCGTGCGCTTGTCTGAGCGGGATTCCCGCCAGGGGGCGCTGCTTCTCTCCCAGGCCGCCGGGTGGCTCGCTGCAAACCGATGCTGTTTAATTAACGTGCAAATTGAGTAGATTAAATGACTCTAAATAATTAGCCACAGATCCTATAAACAGGATAACATATTTAATTAAGCAGCGATATAGATTTTGGAAACTGTTAATGTATTTTGAGAATGGCTGCTTAGATCTAACACTTTCCCCCCTAACTTCAAACATGTAACTACAGCCCTCCCAACGTGGATAAATATCTGGTAACAAGACTTTGCCTGTTAACTCCAACTAACAGAAATGAGGGTTCAACGGGAACTTTCTTGGGCCTTGGCTTCCGTGCCGCTTGGAGCTGTGATATCCTGTGCCAACCAGGGGTCTGTTTAGCATTGCCGTGGTGGGTATGGTCCTTGACAGAGGGGGTACGATATCGCGGGGGGGTGGGGGGTGGGGTTGGAGGAGTGAGGACACAAGAAGGTAAGTGGGAAAAAATACAATCCAATTTCATTATATCAATCACATTTAATTGGCAATTTGTTCGAGCAATGACCGGGCTGGCTTTAGGTAAAACTATTAGGCGACAGGCGGGTGTGCTACTAAAATTCTTGGTTAGTTAATTAGTGTCTGAACTGCGGAGGGAAAGGATCCTAGATTTACTCTCTACAAAGAGAGAGCAGCCCAGACAATTCATTAGGCAGGCGGCTTGTAAATTAGAGCTAAGTTAACCTGATTTCCCTTAATTAAAACATCTTTTCTCGTTTACGATGTGGATATAAGTAGATCTCCAGGGTTTTGAATTTTCTGCTACAGCAGATGGTCAGCTCCGAGCAGATAATAGTTAACGCTTTCTCTCTACCAGATCAGAACAACGTGAGCCGCTGGCCCATCTGAGGATTAAAAGGAGAGATAACAAAGACAGTTAACCCTTCCGCGGCTCCGAGGGAGAGGCTGGCCCTGGCCGAAGGGTCCATGGAACACTTGGTCCTTGTAGGTCAAGGCTTCAGGGACCCAACACCTTAGGGAGAAACCCAGGACAGGGGAGCTGGGATGCTGGAGAAGTGGCCACTCTGGAATGAGTATTGGGGTGAGAATCAGTTATCTGTCCGTTTCCTGGTGGTAGTACAGCCCCTTCCCGCAGATGGGGCATCTTAGTGCCTGACCACCACCTGGCCAACCATAGAGTTTCTGCTCTTGCCTCCTGTCCACAGCCCCCTACTCCACTCTGTAGTGTTGGAGGTGGTTTCTCTCTGGGCACCTGGCCTTCAGTTACATTCTGGACCCCAATGTCCTCCAGTCAGTGTGAGATGAACTCCTGAAGGTTATAGGGACCATCTACATGGACTCTTGGCTTTCCTGCTGGCCTGAGTTGCTTCCGTGACGTAGGGAACTGAGATGCACACAAGGTCTGGTTCCCTGAAGCCGGTGCCTGTGAAGGTCTACTCTAGGCTCACTGAGTCCCACACTCACAGAGGGCAACAGAGCATGCCTAGGTTAGTGCCCATGCTTCAGGCCTTGGAAGCCCCACTCCAACAGCAGCAGAAGGCCCTTCACCAGGCACACTCTACTACTGGGCCAGAGTGGCCAGCTGGGATGCCAGCTCCAAGTCCCTGCGAGCTGGCAAGGTCCACCCACCAACCCATCCACACTCACACACAAAGGCACATTTTGCCCCCAAGCTCTTGAAGGCAGCCACACCCCAGAAACCCTGTAACCTGACCTTAGCCTGCACTCATTGAACCTTGTTTTGATTCACACTGCAGATTACGAGTTTTTTGTTTGTTTGCTTGCTTACTTGCTTGCCTGGGTGAAAGAAGCCACTTTGAATCCTGGTTGGGGAACCTGGTCCAAGGTGACTTGGGCTTGGCCCATCTAGTGGGGAAAGCAAGGCAGTTACAAATGGCTCACAGGAGGGCCACATGGTGCAGATTGAATTTATAAAATACAAGGCAGCCACTGGAGCTAAAATTTTATTGTTTATAAAATATTAACCTTCTTATTACTTTTCATTGCACTTTCAAATAAAGCACAGCAAATTAGAAGCAGCCTGCGAAACAAATCCATGGGTGATTAAATCAGGGATGAGTTAGGAGAGGGGAAGAGTTGAGAAACCCGAGGAGGGAGAATGGGTGGAGGGAGGGGAGGGAAGGGATGGCCCAGGACGGAAGGGCAAGCAGAAGGGCCCCTCTCGCTGGGCCTGGCTGGACGGAGGCCAGCAGGGGGAACAGGGGCCAGCAGAGACTCCCTATGGGGTGTGGGAAGTTCTGAAGGGAGGGAGCTGGAGGGCTGGAGAG
>CAJQZJ010034231.1:1871295-1878795 GCA_907164525.1 Lophiomys imhausi
CCACTGGGCGATTGAAATGGGGTCGCATTGAGATGCGTGGAGCCGGCTGCGGCGCGCGGACTCACTCAAGGGGTCAAGTGACGGACGGATTGTTCGCTCCTTCATAATAATATTAATTAAACAATTTGCATGCTAATAAGGTAACAATTATCAGGGCCTCTGTTGAAAGATTCGGGTTATTACAACACGCCAATCTGAAGGCCAGGGGTCAGAGAGTGAGAGGCGAGCGAAATTTCAACTCAAATTAACATTCTGTCAGCTCCAGAAAATGGGATAAATAAAGTCGAATTAATTCATTATAATAAAGAGAGATGGGCGAGGAGCGGGGACGACGCCCGCCCCCTCCGCTGCCCTCCCCTCGGGCTGCATTGATCACAGCTCGGTATTCCGAAGCACGCGCCGGGCGCATTCCAGATCGCGAGGGCGACAGAAAACCAGGCGGCGGTGGCCACAGGCAAAATCGAGCCGGATGGGCAGCGTTTACGTGTAGTATTTATAGCTAAAGAAATTAAATTATGGCGAAAAGTAGTGCTCTTGGCCCTTGACCTCGGGATTAGCCCTTGCAGCGCCCTCCTAGTGCCACTAGAAACGGGGAGGAGGTCCCCCCACTTTCCAGGCCTGTCTCCAGCTCTACACATTCCCTCCTCCCTTAGAGACAGAGGGGAGAGTAATTAAAGCCAACTTGGCAGTCCAACCACGGTCGGTTAGAAGCTGGGCCTGACTGCAACCCGGCTGGGGTCCAGGCCTAGGACACAAGTGTTGGGGGAACCACCCCAGAAAGGGCAGCCTGGTCCCCTCTTTTCCAGCACAGTAGGCCAGGGCACCCCTCCCCAGTGGACTGGTAAACACCGTTCTGGCCTGTCCCTCCTTTTCCCTGTTTTGGCTTAGCTGCCTGGCTAGTATTACTCTAACCCAAAGCCAATGTGTCACTGTGCCCCAAGGCTGTGATGTTCAGGGGCTCCCCTCCCTGGGGCAGGTGGGGTGGGAGGGTCAGAGTATCATGCCTACAAATTTGGAGCCCTCAAAAAGCCATCTCTCCAGTGACAAACTTGATTTTTACAAAGGATACACACACATACACATCCATCCTGGAGTCTTCCACCTCTGCTCATAGCCCACACTTGCGGCTTATTTAAGGATATGTCCCCTAATGATTTAGTTTTGAGTCTATCGATATTTTACAGTGGAGAAGGGAACGACATCTCACTGCGAACATAATTTAATTATAATTGATGGGTTAGTACTTCCATCCCATTCTTCAGAGGTGACTCTGAGGGAAATGTATTTATTTTCTGTTGTGGTTGAGGGTAGGGGCCGTTGGTCACTATCCCAAAGTTACCATTGCCCTTCCTCCTTCCATACCCTTTCCTCTTCTGTTCTGGGGTTCAGGACCTATATGGGTGGGAGTTAAGTGGGGTTAGGGTGCCCCAGCTGCCCTCACCCTGTCTGTACTGATGGGGTAACTGCCAATCAAGGAGGAGGGCATCAGGTTAGACTCCTTATTGGGGGTGGGGTGCACTTGGCTGGAGTCTGTTTGGAAATTCTCCTCTCCCTTCTCCTCTTACTCTTCCTCTCCTCCCTTTTCCCCTTCCCTTTTCACCTCTTCTCTTTTTTCATCTATCAATTATCTCCTCTACCTCCTCTCCACTTTCTCCATTCCCCTTTCTCTATCCTCCTTTTCATTTCCCCCTTCCCTTTATCCTCTCTCCTCATCCTCCCTTCCCTCCTCCCCATTTCCTCCCTTTTCTTCTCCTCTCCATCCCCTCTCTCCATCCTTCCCTTCTCTCCTTGCTCCACTCCTTCCTCCTCCCTTTCTTTCCATCCTCCCTCCTCCATTCTCCTCCCCTTTCTTCTTCTCCTCTCCCCTCCATCTTCCTCTTCTCTCTTCACCCTCTCTTCCTCTCCATCCCCTCCTCTTCTTCCTCCCTTTCTCTTTCTGCACTCTCCCACCTCAATCTTCTCCATTTCCCCCTTCCTAGGTCTGTCCTTCCTCCTCCTCTTTCTTCTCGGCTATCCAGTTCGACTTTGGGACACTTCTCCCCTTCCACCTCCTCTCTTCCTTCCCCTCCTCCTCCCGCTCCTCCTTCTCCCTCGGCTGCCACCATTCACGGCCTCCGCGCAGCCCGGGAGAGGCTGCTGGTAGAGAAGCCCTTGTAGTTTTAAATTCAATGTGACAGTTTCGGAAAGAGCGGATGATGAATCTCCCATTATTGGATCAGTCTATTTGCCGCTCAATGTCTCTCTGTAATTGGAGCAACATCACTTTAAAGGTTCAGAGAGTACAGCATTTCTGGTGAAAAATCCCCACAACACGCCAGCGAATGTTTTAAAGGGAAATCTATTAGAAGGAGGCGAGGGGCGGGAGCGGCGGGAGCAGGAGTGGGGGGCTCGCCGGGGGCCCGGGCCGGCCGAGCGCGGCGGTGCCCCTCCCTCCCCACCCCGTCTTGTTGTGACAGCTCCTGATACTGTTTATGGAGGTGCGTGTCAGGTATAATTAGCAATCGATATGGAAAACGTTTCCTTGCACCCAGCACGCCTCTGACGTCAGAGCCGATTAGCGCTTCTTATTGGTCCCAAATTCCCCGGGCCGCGGCTAATTATCGAGAGCTTGATGTTGATAAAGTAAAGCGGTGGAGCGCGGGCCGAAGCATGTGTAGGGCTCCGGGCCCCTGTCCCCGCTGCCGCCGTCCGCGCTCCCGCGCCCCGCCGTCCCCGCGCGCGAGATGATGGACGGTCGCCTCCTGGAGCACCCGCATGCCCAGTTCGGGGGCTCGTTGGGCGGCGTGGTGGGCTTCCCCTACCCGCTGGGCCACCACCACGTGTACGAGCTGGCCGGCCACCAGCTGCAGTCGGCCGCCGCCGCCGCCGCCGCCGCGGCCTCGGTGCCCTTCTCCATCGACGGCCTGCTCAGCGGCTCGTGCGCTGCGGCCGCCGCCTCGGTGGTCAACCCCACGCCGCTGCTGCCCGCCGCCTGCGGGGTGGCGGGTGACAGCCAGCCCTTCAAGCTTGCAGGTAGGTTAGAGGCGGGGACACGGGGGGGGGGAACACAGCGGGGGTCTGCTGGGGGTGGGGAGCTCCGGCCGGTCTGGGGGTAGCGACCCACTCTTCCGTGCGCCCCCGCACCCGAAGTGGTTGCCAGCGGGGCGAGCATCTGGCGGGTGGCTGAGCTTTGCAAGCGTCCTGTGCGTACCCGCAGACTCCGGGGATCCGGACAAGGAGAGCCCCGGCTGCAAACGGAGACGCACCCGCACCAACTTCACCGGCTGGCAGCTGGAGGAGCTGGAGAAGGCGTTCAACGAGAGCCACTACCCGGACGTGTTCATGCGCGAGGCGCTGGCGCTGCGACTGGACCTAGTTGAGTCCCGAGTTCAGGTAAAGACCGGTGCTGCCCAAGGAGTCCGCTGTCCCGCACTGGGCATGCAGAGAGCTGTGAGGCAGGACGGCCTTTGTTCTAAGGGGCGGGAGGTGATTCCAACGCGCTACTAGCTGGGTGGGGATTATGAGGGTTGGACCCCTTCTCCCATCTGGAGGTGGGTAACTAAAGAATGCCAATGTGATTTGGGAGAGCTCCTGGTAGAGTCCCAGTAGCCATTGCAGTGGCTGCGTGCGATCCGGGGAAGCCCGGTGTATGTTGGCTGTGGCCAAGGCACAGGGTCTGGAAAGGGGCGAGACTGCCGAGGCTCCAAGAAGTCCTCCAGGAGGGGACAAAGTGGGTCCAGGCCTGGGTGTTCTTGGCGGAGGCTTTCTCCCAGCCCCGAAGCAGACAGATCTGCTTGTTTACCTCCGGCCTGTGAAATATTACGATAGAAACATGTATTTATCAATCGCTTTGCAGATTGGGAGGGGCATTCGAGGAAGAGGAGGTGGAAACTTATGCAGTTAACACATTGGAAAAGAAGGGAGGTATTTTTTTTTTTTTGGTTTTTCGAGACAGTGTTGGGAGGTATTTTTTAAGGTGTCTGAATTAAAAACCCTCCCGCATTAAATTAAATTCCTCCCTCGCCAACCTTCTTTGTTATTTGATTTCATGCGGAGCCAGGAAGCAGTATTCATATGTATATATATATATATATATGTGTGTGTGAGTGTGTATATGTATATATGTGTGTGTGCAAATTTACATATATGTAAATACAGCGTTAATTTGGTGTAATAAAATTCCAGAATAATGTCTGCATAATCAGATACTTTCCTAGAGTACAGAAGCCTTCCGTTCTGTGACATGGTGTGTGCCTGGGGTGGAGGCAGATGCTGGCAAAATACCGGGTTAGCATCCATGGTTTGCCTGAAATGATGTTTGGGTCCTGGGCTTTGGCCTGGCCTCTTCAGTTTAGAAATCCCTTTATCCAGTATATCCTGTGGCTTTAAGTGAAATTTGAATCTATTCATTTTTCCTCTAATGTGTTAGTAATTTTTGACGATGAAGCAGCCTAGAATTTGCACATCCCCTAAAAAAAGTTTTGAAAAAGAAAGCAGTTATAGCTTCCCAGGTTCGGGCTTAGTCTTCAAGACTTCGGAGCCCACTAGGCCTCCCTTCGAGCTCATCTGGTGTGCAATCGTGCAAACTTTATATGGCCACAACAAAGCATTTAAGTTGAGACATTCTGCAGGGAATGGTAGCCCTGACCAGGGCTCTGGAAGTTCGACCCAAAGATTGGTGATCTTGGGAGCTGTTGTGATCTTTAAATCCTTTCTGGATGTCCTGTACAAGGCCTGCAGAGAGCTTGAAGGAGTCCAGAGCATCCTTGCTCTTTCAAGGGGCCTGCTGGCAAAGCCTGCTTGCCCACCTTGTAGCACCCCCAGGCCAGGCCAAGATGGGCTACTTTGGAAAGGCTCTGTGGTCCCTGGCCCACAGTCCTGCACAAAGAAGGATGTACGTAGTTGTGCTGGGGGAGGTAAGCTACTACTGAAGGTCCATCCAAGTTCGGCTTCACGGGCCCTTCCTGAGGAAGAAGTATGGAGACTTCCCTTCAAGGGAGACCCTGAAATGTGGGCTTTGAGCATCTCGTGGGAGCCGAAAACAGGTATGGAGAGCTGCCGGCCCGCCACAACCTTTCCTGCCCATCACCAGGCCAGGCCCCTTAGAACTGTGAGGCATCCGCGAGGGCAAATCGTGGCCCTGCTTTCTGCCCCCCAAGACCAGGAACCCTCGACAGTGCCTGGTAACTGGCCGCACTGGCCTTGCCTGAGGAAGGGGCAGCTCCCTGGGGCCCGAGGTGAGAAGTCAGAGCGGGAAGCTGGCCAAGAGGCCCCATCTACGCTCCTTCCTTCAGAGTGGACGAGATGCTGGCCCGAAGTTGCAACCCGAGTATCAGCATCCGAGGGCCTGTGGATTGCGTGCCCTGGCTCCGGCTGCTCCAGCTAGAGCCAAGGTCACTTAGACCTGCCTGGGGCGTGAGTGAGAGGCCCGCAGCCCCCCGCGGAGGGCTAGCCAGCCTGATTGTGCCTTCCTTCCCCCCCTCTCCCTTGTCCGGCTGTTCTAGGTCTGGTTCCAAAACCGCCGGGCCAAGTGGAGGAAGAAGGAAAACACCAAGAAGGGCCCTGGCCGGCCGGCCCACAACTCGCACCCGACCACGTGCAGCGGGGAGCCCATGGATCCGGAGGAGATCGCTCGCAAGGAACTGGAGAAGATGGAGAAGAAGAAACGCAAACACGAGAAGAAACTGCTCAAGAGCCAGAGCCGCCACCTTCACTCTCCCGGCGGCTTGTCCCTGCACAGCGCGCCGAGCTCCGATAGCGACAGCGGCGGCGGAGGCCTGTCTCCAGAGCCACCCGAGCCGCCACCGGCTGCCTCCGCGGCTAAGGGCCCTGGGGCTCACGGCTCTGGCGTCGCGGGTTCAGGTCCTGTACCTCCTGGCGAACCACCCGCGCCTGGCACCTGCGACCCCGCCTTCTACCCGAGCCAAAGAAGCAGCACCGGCCCGCAGCCGCGGCTGCTAAGCCGCCCCGCGGACAAGGACGCGACCCCATGCGGCCCCGGAGCGGCGGTGACTCCGGGCCTGCCTAAGGCTAGCCCGTTCAGCGTGGAGAGCCTGCTGTCCGATTCGCCACCGCGTCGCAAAGCCACCACAGCCAACGCTGCGGCCTCGGCGGGGCTGGACTTCACGCCGGGGCTGCCGTGCACACCTCGGACCCTGATCGGCAAGGGCCACTTCTTGCTCTACCCCATCACGCAGCCCCTCGGCTTCCTGGTGCCACAGGCCGCGCTCAAGGGAGGAGCGGGCCAGGAGTTGGTGCCCAAGGACGCGCCCCCGGCGCCTCCCGCGCCACCCGCACCACCCGCGCAGGCCAGCTTCGGGGCCTTCCCCGGACCTGGGGGCGCTGCAGACCCGGCCTTTGCCCGCCGCAGCCCTGAGGTTGTTGCCTCTCCCGGGCCACCGGCTCCTGCGTCTTTCCGGGAACTAACAGCGGCGGCGGCAGCCGAGAGCGGTGCTGGGGACTGCGCGGACGCGGGGACCGTCTGCCCCGCGGCCCCGCCGCCCCCGCCTCTCGAAACGTCTCCGGGCCCGGGCCCTAGAGCCCCCAGCCCACCGGGGGAGCCAGCCAACTGCAGCGCCGCGGAGCCGGGCGCTTCGACGGGACCTAGCCCACCCGAGGGCGAGGAGGTGGACATGGACTGAGCTGGGGACTGCGGCCCGAAGAGGCGCTTAGCCGGCCGTGCCCGCTCGCTCAGCTCGGGACTCCCAACGTATCAGGTGATCGGCTCTTAGAGACATTGCTTTTCCCTCCTGCTTTTTGTTTTCTTCCTTTTATTATTATTTTTAAAGGCAGACGAAAACGCTGTGTCGATGGGGACCAAAGCAGCAGCTGCAGGTCCTGGGGTGAGGTCCCCTTCTCCGAAAGGAGCAAAAGACCCCATATCCCCTAACCCACAAAAACCCCACAACGAGAATCCTCAGCCTTGTAAAATGCAAAAATGTCTAAGAATATTTATATATGTACCATTTTTTATAAATAAAGCTGATCAAACTCAAACTCTGGGCTCCATCGTTTTTAAATTTGGGACTGCACCCCCTACCTCTCCCTCCTCCTCCCAAGGACCCACTCACTCCTCTCTTGGAGGGTGAGCCTAGTAGGGGACTCCACACCTCCCCTCTGGTCCACCCCCCACCCCGCTCTGTGCTTCCTTTTGTGTGCCTGTGTTTGTGTTTTCTGATTGAACAAATGTATGCAACCTCTGCTGAGCTTCCCCTCTCTGAGCCTCCCCCGCGATCCCTCCTCCTACCCGGCGCCACCTCCCCCCTCGCGTACACACACACACACACACACACACACACACACACACCACCCCCGCGCGCCCCCGCGCGCACCCCCGCACACAGGCACACGCCGGGGCGCGCGGAGCAGGGTGACGGGAGCCGGGGGCTGCAGAGGGCCGGGCCGCTGGGCTCCTGCAGAGTTTTGATATGAAAGTAATTATTTTCCGGTGGCGGCTGCGGGGACTGGGTTTCTTGCCCAAAGGGTTATTATACATTACCGATTTCTAGTGATATGAAATCA
>CAJQZJ010034231.1:1883795-1890852 GCA_907164525.1 Lophiomys imhausi
GGTTCCAGTTTCTTCTGAGGCTTCCGAAAATCCCAAACCGGTCTGCAGAGCAGCAGGGGAGGGGCGGGGAGGGGGTGTCCAGGCTTGTCAGTGCGGCTCTGGCTCTGTGCGCCGGCCGGCTCCTTCCCTGGAGGAAACACTGTCCCTGCGGCTCCCCGCCCCCGGCCTCGGGACCTCAGCCCCCGCGCCTAGCTAGTTATGAGACAGCTCGGGGGGACTGTCTGCGGGGCCGCCTCTTTCCTGCTAATTATCACCTTATGAAAAGTGTTTCATTAAGAAACTGCTTTTGATTAATTATCGACAGAATGCTGACCAGAAAGAAATGAAATTAATCTCTGACCCCGTCTGGGTAGCACTGGAAATTCATCATATATCCTTTTAATATTGAAACACAGCGCAGAATTTTAATAGAAAATATTGTTTTTTTCCCCCTCCAAACCTCCAGTCTTTATTAATGCCCCTGGGCAGAGAATGATATTGCTGGCAATATAGCAGTCTTTGTTCATTTTAAATTTATTAAGCATTATGCACTTCATTTCAAACATTTTACTGTTTCTTTTTAATTTCGCTTAGTGTAACCACAGAGTAAAACCATTTTAAACATTTAAGATATTGAAAACCCATAGACGAATGTCTAACGGAAGCTACTCCGGCCATCAAATGAATCTAAGTAGAAGCAATTGCAATTTTAAGCCCTCAAGTATACCCTTCAGACTTTACAGTATCTGTAACCGTCAGATTGGAGTGGCAGCCAGACAGGCTGGGAAGCCGCCCTGCCGGGATCCCTGAATCAAGGGGGTCCTGCCGAATCCCCACGGGGCTCAGCACCTTTTTAGGCCGGAGGACCGCACATCCCCATCATTTAGGTGGGCCTAAACAAATCTCAGAAGCCAGGTCTCTTGTCATTGATGTCCCCACCTCCCCCACTCTGCCCACCAGACCAAAGGCCCATCCTCCCACGCAGCAGGATATTGAACCAAAAGGTTTCTTTTCCCCTCCGCAGTCACCCCTTAACCCAGCTAGGGTGCTTTAGGGGTCTGCCCACCCAAAGTGGGTACGTGGACAGGTTGCAAGCTCTAGGGAGGCTAGGAAAGGTTGGAGTCTCCAAGTCCTCCTTGGAAAGGGAGGGCAGCGGAGATGGACTGGGGCCACTACCCCTGGTATAACCCATCCGCGTAACTCCCACCCTCTCACCCCCTTTTTCTGAGGAATCCAAGCTTTGCATTTAATGAGACGTGAAGTGTGAGAACTTCCGGACCGCAGGTCCCTGATGCCAATTCCAGATGTGCTAGGCTGGTGGGGTTGGGCCTGGGCCTGGAGGCCAGATCCCCCCCGCCCCCCCCCCCCGCCAGACCGCAGCCCCCGTCCGGGATGCAGCCATCCCCAGCGCCGAATTGGAAACGGCAACGTCTCCACTGAGAAATTACTCTTTTTATTTCTTGTAGCGTTCCTGGTGCCCTTATTTCACGGCCCGGACAAACGGAATATTACTTTTAAAACACTATGAAATACCAGGTCCTGTCCTCAGAGCTATTTCGGGGGGAATTCAATTTTCGCTGAATGGTGAGAAGGGACAGTGTTTCTTTGGGGGCTGAGGGGTAAGTCTGGGTAGGAGAGGAAAATGCTCAGGGGTTGTCTTGGCAGTCCAGAGAAGCTTCTTGGTGGCTGGGATACACACCACAACCGTTCATACACCTGCAGCCACAGGGACACCTGCGCGCACCGCACCGGGTAGACAGCCCCAAGGTACTTGGCTTCTGCAGGTCTTGTTTTTGCCAGCATCTTCCTTAATCTGGCCTGGGGACGGCAGTATGCAAGGTGATCTGGTTTCAGCGGAGCACCACTCCCCCTTCAGAAGGTGTTCTTTCTGGGTCTGCTGGGAGGAAAGTTGTCTCTCTGGTACCTCCTTTCATCCCTCTTCCTTAGCAGGAGGCCCGCCCATCAGGCCCCACTACCGCTGGCAACTTTCCTTCCTGTTGTTGGTGGTAAGGGATAGGAGCAGGTCTAGTTGCTAGAGGACGTGACCCTTAGTTTGAACCGAGGTTACTGACTCTTCTGTGTTGATCGCTGGGAAGTTCATCTCAGCAGTTCCCCCAAAACTTCTCCCCCAGAGTCCAAGACAGATCTCTGGCCCCATCCTCAGTTTGCCCTGGCTTCTGGCCCTACAGAGTCTGGCATTAGTGAGGAGTCTTTAGAATGTGGGGGAGAGATGAGTCCCTCTCCTTCCTCATAAATAAGAATAAAAGTGGGGATGAGAATATCTTGCTGTCCCACTTTCTCTCCCGTGGTGACTTTTCTTTTCTCCAAGTCCTTTCCAGAAAAGGGCCCGCTTGGCTTTTAATAACCACAAGTAAGAGGGACACATCTAACTGTGTCAGGACCAAGAAAAACTCAAGGGACTCCAGAAAACAAACAGGACCAATAGTGGCCTGTAAGTAATTTTCTCCTCTGATCTTTTAAATTTAGAAACAAATGAGGCCCTGGTCTCTAAAGTAGGTCTCTGGCTGTACCTCACTTCAGCCGTCCCTCCTATCCAACTATGTGACCCAGCTTGCTTACCTCCTGCCTGCTGTAGGCTCAGCTTAATGGTGGAGGGTCTCCCACCACTCTGCAACTAGGGGTTCCGAATTCTCCCAGCTGCAATAAGGAGAAACACCTCATCACCCCAGTTCCCAGTGCTCAGACCCCACAAAAATATTGCAATATCCAATATCCTCCCCCCGTAAACACATACTGGAGTTAGAGTTAAGACTCTTTTATGCTAAAAAAAGATAACAAAGTGATTTAAAGATAATTAATTGCATTAAACTATTGACTAACTACCTCGCTCAATAGTAATTCATTTAGAGAATATTAAAATCGGAGGAACAATGATAAAATTGACGCTGATTCCCATGGGGAGGGGAAGGCCGGCAAATTAGATACTTTCTTAATCTGGCGTAAATAATAACATGGCTGTCTCCCTCTCTCTCAGGCCAATTCCCCTACCGTTTATACCAGACTCCAAAGCTGGCTTTCATAATTGATATCAGTTACTCGATGAGTACTTTTTCATTTGGTCTTGTTATCCATGATAATTGGGAAGTCCAGAGGGTAGGAGTTGGGATTCTGAGCTGGACCGGTTCCTCCTTCGCCTGGCTGACCCGGAGCACAGGCCAGGGCTGGAAGGCCGCCACTCTGGTGGCTGCTTCTTTTTAAGCGGTTTGTGACAGTTTATCTGTCCCGGGGCCTCCATTCTTGTCCTAGACAAGCTGAGGTAGAGTTTGGTGCCCTCCAGGACCTAAGGCTGACTTCTCTTCTGCAAACCTGGGGGTAAGAGAACCCTGCTTTGTTTTTGTTTGAAAAGTGGTGGGTCGAAACATTAAACTTGGAATGTCTCCAGCCAGAGAAAAATTTGGAAAGAGGAGAAAAAGGGGGTACACTTGGTACATAAAGTACATTTGGAGGAAACCAGCGGGGGCTTTCCACCACCCTGTGGGAAGAGAGTCTCAAATATCAGTTCTTCATCAACCTTCCCCACCCCAAGGCCTGGACTAGGGAGCAGTCGACCCTCGGCCAGAGCCCTGGCAGCCTGGAGGGTCCCTGAGATGGCTCTTTCGTTATTTATTCATTTATTTATTCATTTATAAAGTGTTTACTTAGATCGGCGCAGATGTAACATCTCATTTACAGCGTGGCCTCGGGGCATAGAAGCAAATGGCAACAAAAGAGTAACTCCGGAGAATTAGAGAAAAACACACACACACACAACAACCAAGTGAGCAGGGGTGGGAGGAGTGCGCGCTGAGGCGCTGGGCTCTGGACCGTGGGACAAGCAGAGAGCCTCGGAGTTAGAGTCCTCGAAGGGATCCGCTGGACCTTGGAAGTGTCCGGGCCCCAGGGGTGCTCAATAGTGAACGCCCACCTAGCCTCTTTGGAGAGGCTGGGGACACAGGCGTGGGCGGGACCTACCCCAGATCCGCAGACTACTGTAGCTTGGGGGACTTGGCATCACCTGTGAGCAGGGAGGCCCCAAGAGGGATTCTCTTCTCCCACCCGGTCATTGTCTTGAAGGGGGGCTTTGTGTGCTTGACCCCAGCATGGACCCTGCCTGGTGGCTCGAAATTCAGCTGGTCTCGCCTCCCCCAAGCCCTGCCTGGCGGGGACAGATATCAGATCTCGGGTCCCTCTGCTTGGCTCCTGCCCAAACCATGATTGTCTATCAGCTAGTCCTCTGCTGCAGTGACCAAAGCCTTCTGGCTTTGGGAAACTGAGGCCCATGGTCTTTGTGGTACGAGCTAGGCAGTTGAGAATCTAGATTCATGTCCCAACAAGGTGCCCAGAGCAGAAACGAGCAGATTTGCTAGGATTGCCGAAAACGTGGAGTGTGCTCCCACCCCTCTCTTTGGGGAACTCCCCCATTCTTCCAAGGTCCCTGACTCAGCTCCTCTCCATTCGGGGACCACGCCCCTACCCTCCAAATCCTCAACCTTCCGGTAGCCAGGTTACCCACCCTTCCTCTGCCGTGATTTCGGTTCTTTTTGGGGGGAAGTCAAGCCCCTGACCTTCAGGATTTTATCCTTCCTTGGGCTAGGACCTCTATCCTTCCCTTTTCAGGACCCTCCCCTCCCTCAGAGGGAACCTCGCCCTCCCGCGGTCCCTGGCCTGGGCGCCGAGCCCCGTGCTCAGCCGTCAGGGCGCTGACGGGAGGCAGCTGCGGCTCTGTAACTGGGAGCTGGTTGCCTGGCAACCCGAGGCGGCTCATTACCGCGGCCACAGTGATTAACCAAAAATGAAAAAAAAAAAAAAAAGAAGGAAAAAAATAAGGAAGAAAAAAAAGAGGAAAAAGCGGGGAATATGAAAGTAGAATACATTATTTAATTAGCTAATTGATAATCAAGTTCTTTTTAATTATTCACTTAATTAAAAAAAAAGTGTAACTACAACACCACCCTTAACAGAGCTGTTGATACCCTGGCAGCATTTTCAAAGCCGTCCTTCTGCAGCCGCTGCGAGCTGGGAGGCAACTTTCCTTCCGCCGGACAGCAGTCCCCAGCATCTGGGACCAGAAGGGCCGCTCCGGTGTTCTTTTCTCACCCTGTGGCCCCACTGCACCCTTAGCCTCAGACTTGTCATCTACAGGTGCTGATTTAGAGGCAGAGCTGTCTTGATGCTCCTACCTGGCTTCCTGGAAATAGCCCTGGATTACCAGCTGTTCTTTCAAGGCCCAAAGGCCAAGCAGTAGTAGTTCCTTGGTATTGGAGAACACCCGTTAACCTGGGTCTTGCTGAGGCTGACAGCATGCAGTCCTTCCTCTCTCTGGTGAGGAAACCCACATCTTAGGATGGTTTTGCTTTCTCACATAGGCTAGCTTACCCAGGACCTACCAAGGGACATAAGTGCTGGCAGGCCCTTGTAATTGGTTGAAGGCCAGGAGTGGGTGAAATAGGCCTCCTTCCCAGCAAGCTGCCTGCTGAGAGCCCAGGCAGAGCAGGATGGGGCAGGATGGAGACCACAGCCCCACCCCTGGGTACAAGGAGGTGGAAGATAGGATGGTGTGCTCAAGACTTGCCTGTTTGGCTGTGAAGGTGGAGGAATTGCGGATCAAGTGGTGCAGGGTCTCTGGACTTGTGAGGTGGGAATGCCACCAAGGTGGAAGGTTAGAAGGCTGGTGTCAAGTTTCACTTTCTCCCTTTGTGACCCCCACCTACTCTGACCCTCTGAGAGTGCCCTGTTTTTTACTTGGAAAAAGTTCTTCTGGAATCCAGGCTAGGCTTGAACTCTTGATCCTCCTGCCAGAATACTGTGATGGCAATCTGGACTGTCATAAAAAGCTATTTCATCTGTAAGCATATCTTATAGATAGTCTTAGCTAGATCCTCTTTGGTACTGTGTGGCTCAGAAGATCTGGGTTAATGTAGGCATTTGTAGGTTCAAAGGTCTGAGTGGTGGTGGTGGTGGGTTCAGTCTTTGACTGAACTGCAGGGGTTTTGTTTGTTTGCTTGGTTTTGTTTTTGGCAACAGCCTAGCATAGTAGGGCCAAGGAGGGTGAGGGTGGAGCTCTGGCTTGAGAAGACAATGGCCTTTTCTTTTCAGGGTGTCCCCTCCTCTTCTCCATCCAGGAAGCATTCTTAGGTCCCACAGGCCCATCCTGTGGGCTGGACCCTACCAGAGCCTGGCCACCTGAGCGTCACCTGTGAGGAGAGAAGCTGGCTGGATGCTTGTTGTGCGGTTTCTCACCTCTGGATCCATCCTTGGTCTTCAAGCGGGTGTCTGATGGCTGGGAGGCTGGGTGTGAGTAGGGTAGTCACTAGGGTCTCTGGACAGCCAGAAGAGGGAGTTGATGCATAGAATCGCAGGGGCCAGAAGTCCTTGGTGTATGAACCTCTTATGACTGAGTCAGGGTCTGGGAAGATGACTCAGGAGGCAAAGCGCTTACCATCAAGCATGAGGACCTGCATTTGAACCCCCAGAACCTATATAGAAATGTGTGTGTGTAGGGGGGGTTGCTGCGGCGTGCATATGTAATCGAGTAATTCCTACAGTGAAATGGAAGGTGCAGACAAGAGAATCCCTGGAAGCTCTCAGGACAGCTCAGTACAGGGCAAGCGACAACAAAAAATCTATCAAACAAGGTGGAAAGTGTGGACTAACATGGTTGTCACATGGCACCTACACATTTTCACTCACACACCTAAACATACATGCACAGATGAAACACAGAACTGGGTCAGGAGTTCTTGCTGGAGCAAGAGTGGGGATTTAGGGAAATAGCACAGGCTTGTCTGCTTAGTAGGGGGAGTGCCTCGGGTTCATCCTCTGAGACCCCACAACATGTGCCTGTGTTCAGAGAGAGGATCCTTGTAGGGATAATGAATAAAAAAAATAAAAATAAATGAGTTCACTAATCTAATCCTCCTGGGATCCTGGTAAAAGCAGGGAATCCGGGGACACACACACACACACACACACACACACACACACACACACATATTGTCCTGTGAGGAGAGAGGGAAGATACACATCTGCATACCTACAAGTAGCCCATGACTCCTCAACTTTGGATTCAATTCTATGG
>CAJQZJ010034231.1:1971716-1989759 GCA_907164525.1 Lophiomys imhausi
GTGGTAGAGCACCTGCCTAGAATCCCCCAGTGAGGGGCTGGGGTGTGTCTTAGTGGTAGAGCACCTGCCTAGAATCCCCCAGTGAGGGGCTGGGGTGTGTCTTAGTGGTAGAGTGCTTGCCTAGTTTTCAATAAACATTAGGTTCAATCCCACTATCAAACTACTAACTAACTAACAAATGCATAAACAAATAAATGAATAAAATAAAAATAAAGAACACAACGTCACTATATAAAACACACCAGCAATATGTGTGCATACTACTTCCGTCAAGTTCTAGGACATCTCATACTCCCCAAAGTGGGCTCTGTGACCATCAGCCATCATTCCTCATTCCTCCTTCTTGGTCCCTCTGTCCTATGGTGGTTCAGGTGCCACATCCTGAGCCAAGCAATGAACCAAGGAGCCACCAGTGCTCTGAAGGGTTGGAGGGCCTCGGGGAAGTCTGAGCCCTGAGACAGAGGACTGCTTGAGAACAGAACAGCAGTGGGACTGGGAAAGACTGTCTTCTTACTGGGGTCCATGTGTCAAAATTTCCACATCCTGGCATGTCTGGGGAGGAGGGCAGCAGGGCCTGGAGGCCTGTGGTCATTTCACATGCCATCAGGGGTCAGGAGCGGGACTGTCTCTCCTCTGAAACTGGAGGTTTGGAGGAGACTCTGGTTGGGAGGGCTGACTTCTCTCTGTCTCTCTCTCTCTCCCTCTACCCAAGACAGGGTCTCTCTATATAACCCTGGCTGTCCTGGAATTCACTATGTAGAACAGGCTGGCCTTGAGCTCACAGAGGTCCATCTGCCTCTGCCTCCCAAGTGCTGGGATTCAAGGCATGTGCCACCATGCCCAACCCAGACTATTCAGTCTCAAGATGCTCATAGGTAGGGACTGAGCTTGGTGTGTTTGGTGTTTAGTTCTGTTTTCTTGGGACAACATGGCTGTCAGGCCTGGTGCTGCTCTTGCCACACTCTCAGCCTACCTCGCATAGACCAGCACTCAGCAGTCAAACCATGGCCTGGGGACAATGCTAGCCAGGACTGACTGCCTTAAGATAGCCAGAGTCCTAGAGCCCTAGAACTAAATTAATTGGTAATCCAGAGGTGGGGGACTTGGCTGGAGCCTCACCTGTAGGTGCTGCACTGCCCCTATATACTTCCAAGGCTTAGACAGTTGACCCTTAAACACACCAAAGCTATGAAACCCATGTTAGGGTGTCAGGACATGAAGGGACACAGCCTACTTAGAGGCGACCTCAGCCAGGGTCACCTGGTCTAGGCAGATCTGTGCCTGGGCCTCAAATGAAGGCTGACAGAGCTGTTTGCAGACTCATGTCCTGGGGTTCGTGGCCACTCCATGATCTTCAGTGATTAATTCTGCCTTGCTGTAGCTCTGTGATCAGGGTGTTAGAGGATGTCTTGCTGGATGAAAGGGGGGGGGAATAGTCAGGGAGGGATCTCCCAGTGTCTGTGGGGCCTGGCCTGGCTGGGATGGGCAACAGAAGGCATGAGGGGGAGGGTAAGCCCCAGAGGACCTTTGGAACTGGCTCCTCCTCCCCCTTCTTGGGTGGACATTTGTTTACATGTCTCAGAGATGTTCAGAATGGATATTTATGATGTCAGGAAAGAGCTGGCTTAGGGTTCTGGTGAGCTGAGGAGGGAACAGTATTTCCCATTGAAGGGATGCTCAGAGCTCTTAACAGATCGATAAGTGCATTTAGTCGATGGCCACAGGGCTTTAGAGGGAGGCAGGACCCTCCACCCCCACTGCCCTGCCTCTTCAAGAGGGGTGCCTCCATGGAGACATCAGGAGCCTGAGTCGTGGTTGCCTGGGTCTTCTCAGTGGCATGATGTTACAAGCTCTCTGTACCCACTGAGGGAAGAACCTTCCAAGGTGGATGCAATATAGCTGAGATGTTGGGCCCACATGCTGCATCCAGCTAAGGGTGTCTGGAGTAGCCACCCCGACAATGGCTCCATGTCACCTATAGTCAAAGATGGGCTGTGGACTGTCAGTAACTTGACAAATTTGTTCTTTTGGTGGGAAACTGATGCTAGGGATTGAATACAGGGCTTCTTGCATGCTAGGCCAGTTGAACTACTAAGCCACAGCCCCCAAGCCCCCCCCTGGGAAATTTTAGGCAGGTGCTCACCACTGAGTCACACCCCAGCCCCTCACTGGGAGATTCTAGGCAGGTGCTCTACCACTGAGCCACACCCCAGCCCCTCACTGGGGGATTCTAGACAGGTGCTCTACCACTGAGCCACACCCCAGCCCCTCACTGGGGGATTCTAGGGAGGTGCTCTACCACTGAGTTACACCCCCAGCCCCTCACTGGGGGAGTCTAGGCAGGTGCTCTACCACTGAGCCACACCCCAGCCCCTTACTGGGGGATTCTAGGCATCTGTTCCAACACTGAGTATGCCCCCAGTTCTCTTTTTCCTTTTTATTTAAGACAGGATCTCAGTTGCCAAGGATGAAGTCACTCTGTAGACCAGGCTGGCCTTTTGAACCTTCCTGATCCTCCTGCCTCAGCCTCCTGAGAAGGTGGAATGATAGGCCTACTCCTTCTCAGAGGCAGTCTGAAGACAGTATAAGCACCTACTCCAGAAGGCTAAATAGAGACAACCCTGGGACACACCTGTGTTATCCTGTCCCCCAGGTGTCCCCAGTCCACCTGGGGCTACAAAGCTCTCTGAACCCAGAGACTGAAGAGTGCTTCCTTATAGTTCATATCTTTATTTGAAGTTTAGTTTAAAAATTAAAGCAGGATTAAGAACTCCTCCATCAAAGCCATCAAGGATACACCTTTAATCTCAGAAGTTGGGAGATAGAGGTAAGCAGATCTGTCTGAAGTCAGTCTGGTCTACAGAATGACTTTCAGAGCAGTTGGAGCTACATAGTAAGACCTGTCACAAACCAAAACTAAAGTAAAGTAAAGTAAAAGAACTTCTCTATGAAGTAGTATTTTGTCATGTCAGATAGCTCCTCAGAATGTTTGAGGGATGAGTATTGCAATCAGCCAGGCTGAGGGTAACATGCCATCCCAGCTTTGAAGATCTCACACAAGAAAGATGTCAGACCTAGGAAGGGGGATGGCTCACACCATTACTTGAGAGAGAAGAATTACTGTGAGTTTAGGGCCATCAGGGCTATAGTGTGAGGCCCTCCCTACAGAAAAAGTAAAAATTGTGCCAGAAAAAGGATAAAAGTAGAAATAGAGGAATGGCTGAGTGGTAGAGCCCCTGCCTAGAATCCCCCAGTGAGGGGCTGGGGTGTGGCTCAGTGGTAGAGCACCTGCCTAGAATCCCCCAGTGAGGGACAGGGACAGGGACAGGAATGTTCAGGGATTGACTATTAGGACTCCAGCACAGAAATCACTGATCACTAGTGTGAGAGGGAGCTGTGGCCTGGGAGTGGGAGGCAGCAGTGACACAGGAGAGCAGAGCAAAGTATCCAGGTGGCTCTCTAGGCTTTCCCTCCTTCCTGGCCTATGACCCTGGCTCAGCTGAGTTCTTCCCACTTCTCTGTGTTGAGCAGTGGGGCTTGTCTAAAGTGCTTGAGGGCAATGAGCCATGGACAGCCATGATCAGAGTGAGGCCTCAGTTTCCTCTCCAGTCTAAGGGCATCAAGCAACACGGGAAAGACCACTGTTGAAGACATTGCTTGTCTCTCAGCAAACCATGAAGCACTTGGACTGTGAAGGGGTAAGTCAGTCTTTCCATATGCAGGCTTGCCTCATCTTTTACTCTGAAGTCGGTACAGGATGTAGGTTGTGTGCCCAGCTAGCCACTGAAGAGGCCACGTGTCCCTGGCTCTGCCCTCCATATGGCTCAGGACTCCATTTCTTTAGATGTTCTCACCCTGTTGAATCCTGCCCCCAGCCCAAGGCTGGCCTTCATGATGCCTGAGGGACCAGTAGCCAGTAAAATCCTCTAAGTAGACCTGGATTCTGTAGGATGCTTGAACCAAACCTGCCTTGACCACATAGCTAGTTGTCCTCCATGGACAACGGGAGCTGAATCTGATACCCAAGGGGGCTCTGAAGGGGCATATTGTGTGCAGCTGACATTCTCCATCCAGTGGGCATCGTCCCAGCCTGCCTTCACATACTGCCTGAGTCCTATGGGTGGGAGACAGTGACCTGCATAGGCTGAAACACGTACAGTCTGCTGTGCAGTGGTGGGCAAGCTAGGCATGCACACACACACACACACACACACACACACACACACACACACACCTGTCATACGAGCATGGCTTGGGGAGAGGCGCTGAGACAGGAGAGTCTTGAGTTCAATGCTAGCCTGGGCTACTCAGTCAGACCATATTTCAAAGTATCCTAAGCAGACCTTGGCTTGGTCATACAGTTTTATAAACTTTGTACTTGGGAGTCTGAGACTGGAGGATAGGAAATCAGGGTCCAACTTGCACCTTATTTCAAATAACCAACGGGTGGAGGTGATATTCAGCCATAGAACACTTGTCCTGTCCACCATGCTCAAGGCCCTGTATTTTATCCCCAACAACACTTTAAAAAATGGGGGGGGGATAAAGAAATATGTACAACAGTGCAAGCCAGCATGTCCCTAGTGTCATTAGCAGGCATCTGAGCTCAGTGTTTTAGGGTCAGGCTTCTGGGGTCAGCAACCTGCATTGGCTGGCCACTAGCAAGAACTCAAGCCAAAGTGACATGTGGACAGACCTCATTCCTACGTGGCTGCCATACAGGTAGTCCCCATTAGCACCCACTGTGTGCTGGCTACTCATCTTGATTGTGAGACAGATGTTTCTCTCGTCCCCACTTTACACGGGGGCATACTGAGCCTTGGCAGGTTCCATGTGCCAAGCAGACCCTTTTGCAGGCCTGGGATGGGGCATATATCACTGGTCATGTTCTCTTTTCCTCTTCACTCTGCCCCACAGAGGCAGAGTGCCTGGCCATGGGAGGCCATTAGCTCCTGCCCAGAAGCCTCATGCCAAGGAGCCTGGTTTCCTAGAAGCCCAGAGGAGCCAGACGGCGTGTCAATTACTCATCCTGGTGATGCCTACAGAAGCTTCCCCACTGTCCTTCTGCCAGGGCAGGATGGGTATGGTGTGTGTGTGTGTGGGGGGGCTTCTGCTCCTTCATCTGGCCAGGCTGGTTGTCATAATTAAATACCCCCCACTGTGGCTACTCAGCAGGGCTGCACTGGAAGGCGAACAGTTCTAAATCCTTTGGGCACAGCCTCAAGATCCAGGTGTCTGTTTGAAGGTCGAGGGCATCCCTCTGACAGCCCCCACATCCCACACACTAAGCTGGCCGGAGACTCTCCCATCTTTGAGCCGTGGTGGATCTAGATGAAAGAATGACACCTTCCTAGCCTGGCAGGGCTGGTGGCAGACCCTCCGTCCTCATTACGGGTCTTCAGTGCCCTCAGGAGGTCGGGTCTCCAGGGAGCTCCCAGCTCCATTCATAAGCCAAACGCACCCAAAGGTGTGCTCCCACGGTGTAAGCGTCACCCACGCTTGTAAAGATACCAAACTGGCAGATTGGCTAAGAGCAGGCCATGGCCAGGACACAAGCCCCATTAATTCCATCTCCGGTCTAATTAGTCCTACCTAGTATCACCCTGATTCTCTCTGACACCAGGAAGGCCTCAGGCCAGTGCCTCGGTGCCCAGCACCCTATCTGCTCCTCTTGGTGGCCCCCATTGAAGCCCCCAACACACCCATGACTTCCTCATTGATATGGGCAATCCATGTAGCTGGCTTCATGTCTTCTAGGTTTTTTTTTTTTTTCTATTTTGAATTCTGGTAACTGACAATTTAACCTAAAAATCTTCTGTGTTTCCAGCTTGTACAGTGGTAAATAGAGATTGACAGTTTATTTTCGCGTTCCCCGGGCTGGAGGGGAGGGCAGCAAGACGGCGGGGGAAACCCATTTGAAAGAAATACTTGCGGGTCCCTGACAGACTCCAGACCGGGCCGTCGTCGCCCGCCTTGGCAATCTGAGGGACCTGTCACACTGCGTGATCGGTCTTTTTACAAACACAAACGCCGCTGATTTCTTATCAAATGTAAAACCGGCCCGGCTCTTTCTTAAACGGTTACCGCGAGCATGAAATTGACATTGTGAATCACGAGTGACAAGGGGCTGTCTGGGCTGTAATTGATCCGTGCTTAGGAGGAGGCTGGGCCGGCCCTGAGCCCTCCCAAGACCCCTGAGCCCCCTAGGCTGAGCCCCAACCTCAAATCTCTGTCAATGGGAGAAAACCAAGAAAACCTGTGATTCATATCCTGGGCGTCTTTTTCCACATCTGCGATCCTCCGGAGGTGTCAATTCCAATTTCCACGGCCTCATCATTACCTACATCAAACGGCTGTAATTGGTGGCTGCAGAAATTTATCCTCCAAAAGGAGAAAGAAGGGAGGAGAAGAGAGAGAGAGAGAGAGAAAGAGAGAGAGAGAGAGAGAGAGAGATGTCGAGATGGGGAAAGGATGTTTCAAATGAGATTTTGAGGGCTGCAGGAACACTCTTGAGGTTGGCAGGGAACAGAGGGAAATGAGGTGGCATCTGGCTTCGAAGAGGGCTCTCTCGAGGTGTGGGCAACACAGAACATTCACAAACCCTGTTTGAGACAGCACTGCCGTCCCAGTGATGGGGTGGGGGGCAACCCTGGAGATCTTCTTCCTGCAATGCTACAGTTTGCACAGCCAACAGGGAGTGTGGGCTTCTATGCACCAGACAGAGGGAGTTACTCTGTAGTTATGGCCACTTTACAGATGGGGAAACTGAGGCCCAGAGAATGACCTCCCAGCAGTTTAGGGCTTCTCTCTTTAGGACCTTGCCACTTGGGTTTCTGAAGCCCCCAGCTCCTCTATTCGATGTGCCCCTATGTGCTCCATCTGCTAGGAGGGCTGTGCTGGGCTAGGAAACCTGAATTTGTTTCTAAAACTGTAGAAGAAGAAGGCTGGGGCTCCAGCCTCAACCTGTCTCCCTGCAACATTGGCCACCGACGCCGTGGCCTGGAGTGATCTACAGGAGGCCAGACTCACCCTCCAACCTGGCCCAGACGGGAGCTCCCAGCACCAAGCGGTGCCAATGCTCACCTCCCCTGGGTCCTGGGCCTCGACCAGCAGCTCCCTGGATGAGTGTATTTATGTCTTTTTTTTCCGTTTGAATTTTTTTCTGACTGATGAAATGATGATGGGAAATTACACACGCAGCGACCGTGCCCACAGCAACCTCTCCAGCTCACAAAGCAACCACACCACCGGGCACTGTGCCAGTCCTCCAGGCTTCTCACAAACACTGCAGGAAACCACCCCCACCCGAGCACACCCATTTCTCCAGGTGGGGAACAGAAGCCACACACAAATCTGCCCTTCTCCATGCCAGTGGGAGCATTTCAGGCTTTCCATTCTGGAAATCCATTCTGCATTTTGGCCAGAAGGTTCTCAGGCCTCTAACACCAAGTGCCCGATTCCTCCAGACAGCTTAGCTTCCTTTCCCATCCATGGTGCCATGGATATACTAAAATGGTGCTTATTCTTTTTACTTTGGCTCCTTGGAAGCTCAGAGCTAAACTACAATGGGTTTTGTTGTTTCTGCTTGTTTTGTTTTTTGAGACAGGATTTCTCTGTAGCTCTGGCTGTCCTGAAACTTGCTACGTACACCAGGCTGGTTTTGAACTCTGAGAGATTTACCTACCTGTGCCTCCACAGTGCTGGGATTAAAGGTGTGTGCCACCACTCCTGGTGTGTTTTTCTGTTTTGTTTTGCTTTGGTTTTTAGTTGAGACATGATCTCCTGTATCCTAGGCTAGCCTCAAAGTTGTTACGTAGCCAAGGATGACCACAAACTTCTCATTTTCTTACCTGCCCCTTTAAAGTGCTGGGATTATAGGCATGCACCCCTACATTTGTTTTGTATTGTTGGGGATGGACCCCCGGGGCCTCATGCATATAATCTACTGACTCAGCTACACTCCCAGCCTCCTAGGTCTGTTTATGTTTTTGTTTTTTGCTTTGTTTTTAAAACAATTTTGTAGACTTCTGTTCCTCAATGTTGAGCTCACTACGTGTCCTAAATCCTTTAGGGACTGACTGAGAAGGTGATGGTTTCTGTAGGGTGCACACATCACCAGGGGAGGTGACACCCAGCCATCTTCTCACCGTTTACTTAGTGCCCTGCCCAGCCATTCTGTGGGGTTCCCAAAGAGGGTGGTCTCTTGACGAGACAGGCTCATGTTGGTGATGGGAGATAATGTAGGAGGCTCCGGGAGGGGTGACAAGGTGGTGTGAGTCCGGGCAGCTCTCAAGAGACTGACAGGAACTGATCGAGAGATTATTTAGAGATTATTCATCTCCTTTTCCAGGTTTGATTGATATCAGTTCTCTGGAGTGTTGTGCTAAGAAGGATCCTGAGGGTTGGAGAGGTGGCTCAGTGGGTAAGAGTGCTTGCTGTGTCAGCATAAGGACCCGAGTTCAGATCTCCAGCATTCATGTAAAAAGCCATATACACACCTACAGTCCCAGTGCTGTGGATGGGGTAGGGGAGCCGAGAGACTCACTGGGGGTTTGCTGGCTGCCAACCTAGCTCCAGGTTCAGTGAGTGACCCTGTCCCAAGAGAACAAGGTGGGGAATGATAGAGCAGGTCACCTGACATCCTCCTCTGGCCTCTGCTGTCTGTGAAAGAGGGACGAGACAGACAGGAGCTACCACTGTGGTCACTGTCATTCCATCTCTGGGGTCAGGGGTCCAGCTGCACGGAAGCTCGGCCATCAGAATGTTCTTCACCTTGTTGCCTGGTCATAGAGCTCTCTTTTGTAGGTAGAGGAATCCAAAGGGCCTGGGTGACCTCCAGGAGCTCTGTGTTTCTCTGCAGGCTTGGAGTAGGAGCCCAGCGGGCTCAGGAAGGGGGCAGCTGAGGCCACTTGTGGTCCTGAAGCAGCAGAGGGCCATCAAACATAGTCGCCTGTGTTATGAGCCCATCCAGAGCCAGGGGCAGAGGTGAGGGCTTCCTGGGTAGAGTAGACATCTCAAATAGCTTCAGGTGATGCAACATCCGACTCCCAGGTCCACAGGAATGACAAGGTCTTTGTCATCTGTCTCATCCCCATGGGACTGTGTCAGAGATTTTTTCTTTTTGGTGGGGGTGGGGGATGGGACTGAGTCACAAAAAGTTAGAGTCAGCATTACATGGAATTAGTCTTCCTTGTATTCTCTATGTGGGGCTCCACTCCCCTCCCCAGAAAGCACCGCCCCCCCAAAAAAAACCTCTCAGAGGAGCTCAGTTGTATTGCCCACGGTGATGGCTACCTCTCTAGCCTAGAACCTGACCCGAGCTGATGTCTCTTCATCCCAACACAGAGCTCCCTGGGGTGGGCCAGGCTGGGCTGGCATCTCTGAGAGAGTGGGGAAAGGGGCGGGGGCAGCCAAAACTTTAAGGTATATGAACTGTGAAATTAAATGGAAATACTCAAATGAGGAACGGCATAGCAACATAAGCAAAGATGTTTACCAGGCCTTGAAGTTTAAATACAGATTTTTTCATAAACCCCAAACACAAGAGGCAATAAAGTTCTGTGGAATGTTAAATATAATTTACAGTGGAAAAAAAAATGTTCCTTGCTGCCATAAACCCTCTAGAGGCATGTCACTTTGGGTCCCGGGAAGCTGAGTTCTGCTGCCCTACCCCCTGCCTGGCACAGGTCTGCTGGATACCGTTAGCCCCCACAGAGACATAGAGTTCTGGGAACCCAGAATAGGTTGCCCTCAGACTGGCTGTCATCTCCTCTTCTCTGAGTGACGCCTGGGAGGTTGATAGGGTACCAGATATGGAGGATGGTGGGGACTGAGGAGTCCTGGTCCCTTCCAGCCTTGGCTCTGGGTGGTCATTTACACTCTGTCGAGCGTCTCCATTGTGATCCTTCTGGGACAGTAGCCTTCCTTCTGTTATGGATGTGGACTGTGTCTCATCAGGCTTGAATAGGACTAGGGACAAAGGGAGTTGCTTAGAGCAGAACCTTCCTCCAAGCTAACTGTGGGTTAGAGGATGACTTTCTAACCTCTCACAGTTCTGTGGGGAGCAGCCAAGATGAGAGTTCTCATGGGGGAAAATCCTACTGGGGCAATACCTCCACAGCTCAGAAGCCTGCACGGTGCTGGCCTACAGGAACATGTGTAGGAGGGTATGTATCAGACAGGCGCTGGGCCATGAGCCTTTAAGTACCCGTGTTTATATGTGGGAACATATATATATTTGTGTGTCTCTTGGGGGTCCACGTGTGGTCCAGGCAGCCAGGACCTGCTTCCTTGAACTATGTAGTGGCCTCTGATGTCCCAGGAAGGCTCACTAAAAAGGAGTTCATTTTCACAATATTGTAGATGACTGCCCAAGTCTTCCTTCTTGTGACAGGGCTGAAGTGGAGGGTGGCAGGGTGCCTGGCTTATGGCACCCTAATCTAGGCCACCCCGAAGTCCTATTCCCTGCCACCTAGACACTGGGGCTACAGAACCCAGAGTACCAGGTGTGGCCCCTTCTCTTCTTGAGGGGGGGTAGCACTCCCTTCTTGAGGGATAGCAGGGTCTGTGTGGCCAATCGATTTCTGTCCTCATCAGCTGGGCATCAGGGGAGGGGTCTGGCCCAAGATGGGCCACCTGGGTCCCAGGGCCTCAGGGTTCTCTTGGGATATTTCAGTTGGGGCAATGGGGAGGTGGTCCCCCGCCCCTCCTGCTCCCTTCTCCCAGGGTCCTTGTCACCTGGTGGCTCCTCAGCAAGTACATTTCCACATCCCCAGCCTTCCTAATTTATGCGCCTTGGTGGCGAGGACCGTGTGTGGGGGGTATTTTCTTTAAAAACAAGATGGCTGTGAGAAAAGCAACAGTGGCCGGAACCACTGGCTAGTTAGTGCCAAAGGCTCGAGCTGCAGGCACGCAGCTGCAGAACAAAAAACAAACAAGCCCCATGCAGTGCAGCGGGCTCGGTGAGGGGCCCTCATGCTTGGGGTGTTTCCCAGGGACATAGCGTCCCAAGGAGGCTAATACAGCAGGCAGGCTTCATACCCTCCAAGGATTTGAGTGCCTCTGGCAGGAGAGTGAGGACTCCTCCCACTGGCAACCCTGGGAAAAGGTCCCTGGAGGGAGACAGGGGTCGGAAAGGCTTGTGGGAACCCAAACCCTGCCTAGTAATTTAAGCTTGCCATCTTCTGTCCTGTCCCCTGGAAAGATGGGGAACAGCTGGTCACCCATAGCTCCTAATAAATCCCAGCAGTGGAGGAGGAGTGTTACTGCCTGGCGCAGGGACGGCCGCCCTACTGCCCCCAGATACAGAACCAAAGAGCAAAAGCTACGGATGGATCTTAGGGTCTGGGCCGAACTTCGGGGTTCTGGTCTCCAGAAGAAGAGGCTGTCGCTGGCCCCACAGCCTTTGTTTGGGGTGCACCGGGCTGTGCCAGGTGTGGAGGTCGGGGGTCTGGAGGTGGGGAGGACAGGCCTTGACTCCTTTGTGCAGCCAAGTTCTATGGGCTTTGTGTAGCACCGGGCGAACTTGCGCCTCCAGCCCGGGATTAGAGAAATCCGAGAGTGTTTTTTTCTGCATGCCTGCCCGCTCCCGGGCGCCCACGGCCTGCTGGGTAACTGCCTATTATCCTCTGGTTCCACTCCAGTGCCCTCCCCAATAAAACTTTTCATATCCTTATAAACGAACTCGATTGCCGTGTTATAAACATTTACACTGCACTAACAGATCATCTCCGTACATCGGAATTGGCTAAATTCCCTTTTCCAGATGAATATATTGAAGGAGATTACAGATATGATAGCTTTTCAGGCTGCTGAACCCAGAGAAATTAGTTTAGTGAGCACTTACAGGGGCTAAATTGGAACCATTAAATAGTGGATTAAATTGATGGCGTTTTCATTGTCTGTCCTTCGGTACCGCTGTAAAATCAATTAGCCGGCACCAGCCCATTCTCCCTGCACAGCGATGGTCGCCCCCTCAGGACCCTGATGCGAAACCTACCAGCAGCCTAAGAGTTTGGGGACACACCTGTGAGTGATTGGGCACAAGATAGCACTGCGGACTTCAATGGTCCCCTGTAAACATCAGGACTCCTAATGTCCTGATGCTTAGCCGGGATGGTGCCACCGTTGCCTGTCCCCACCAGGCTCCAGGGAGACACCAATCGCAATCCCTGTGGTTGAGCTTGGGACTCTGTTTATGTTCGTGGGACACCCAGTGAGTGAGAGTTTGGAGGGGGGGGGGGAGTAAAAATCTCGAAGGGCAGAAGAGAACATGCAAAGGGAACCCCAGGGAAGCAGGGTCTTTTTGTTTGTTTGTTTTGTTGCTTTGTTTGTATGTTTTGAGACAGGCTCTAGTCTCAAATTCACTATATAGCCAAGGATAGCTGTGAACTCCTGATCCCCTACCTCCACCTCCTGCTACTGGAATTACAGGCTCTTTTAAGCCATTTTTTAAAAAATGAAAAATATTTTTTAATTTATTTGAGATATTTGATTTTTATTTTATTTATTTATTATTTATTTACTGAGATATTTTATTTATTTGAAATAAGATCTCTTGCAACTAAATTGACCTTGAAGTTTGGTCAAGGTAACACCAGGAGCTGGGGATGTAGCATAGTTGGTAGAGTACCTAGCATGCAAGGTGTTCCAGGTACCGTGCTCAGTACTACATAAACAGGAAATGGTGCTGCAGATGAGGACACTGAACTCCTGAACCTCTACCTTCACCTCTCCGAGCACTGGGATTACAGGTGCCACCTACTGTCTCTTTTAAGCAGGCTAAAATAATTTTTAAAAATTAAATTTTTTATTACGCTTATTTCTTTGCTTGTTTATTTATGTGCACAAGAGACGAGAGTGTGTGCCACAATGCATTTGTGGGGGGTCTGAGGACAACTTGCCTCAGACGGAGGAGAATGAGAATGTGACAGTTGTCTCCCCCCACCATGTGGGTCCCAAGGCTAGAACTCAGGTTGTCAGAATTGGTTGCAAATGCCTTTAATCTGTTGAGTCATGTCAAAAATTGTTTTGTTTTAAGCCGGGCGGTGGTGGCGCACGCCTTTAATCCCAGCACTTGGGAGGCAGAGGCAGGTGGATCTTTGTGAGTTCGAGGCCAGCCTGGTCTACAAAGCGAGTCCAGGACAGCCAGAGATATTCAGAGAAACCCTGTCTCGAAAAACCAAAAAAAAAAAAAAAATTGTTTTGTTTTGTTTTGTCTTGAGATAGGGTCTCAGGTTGCCCGGGCTGGCCTTGAACTCGCTATAATAGCTAAGGATGATAACCAGCCTTAAAGTCCAGATCCTGTTGCCTCCACCCATGGAGCACTGGAATTACAAGCTTGTGCGTCCCTGTGCCTGGTTTATGCAATGTTGGAGATGGAACCCTGGACTTTGTGCATGGCTGGGCAAGCACTCTACCCACTGAGCCACATGGACAGACTTTGGTATTAGTTTTGGCTAAACTCAACTTGTGACCCCTGGTTCCCCACACCAAAGTTGCCCGAGGGACCTGTGGAAGCCATTGTGCCCTTGAAGACTCACCCCAGCCCCTTGGAAAATACCTTATTCATGCAAGAGAAGGCTGGGTCTGCAGGCTGCTCCACCCCTGGCACAGTTCCTGTGCAGTGAGACTGCTAGTTTGTGCAGAACTGGGGAAACCATGCTGGGGCCTGGAAGAAACCCAGCTCTCAACTCCCAGAAAGAGAGGGAGAGATGAGATGGGATGGGTGTGGATTTTAGGGGGGAAGCTGCTAGGTAGTCTTCATTGGCCAGAGTTTACAGGGTGCAGAGGCTGGGAGGGACGCACAGTGACAGGCATTTTCTTAGCCACCTGCCTTCTGCGAGCATAGGACATTTTCTGTGGTGGCATATGCCTCTGTGGCAGAGGTTCTAGAGCCTTTGTGAAGACCCAGCTCAGCCAGAAGCTTCTCATTCAGAGGTCTCTGGGCTGGGGCCTCCATCTGAGGCCTGTGGCGTATATGCCAAGCCTTTCCACACCAGGCTCCTTCACTCTCAGCAGCCCAGCTCATCAACCCCATTCATGGTAGAGATGGACAACTGTCATAGTTTGCTTTTTATGTCTGCTGTGACCCACACCATGTCCAGAAGCAACTTGGAGAGGAGAGGGCTCATTTCACTTAGCAGCTTATAGCTCATCATTGAAGGAAGTCAGGGACAGTCACTCAAGGCAGGAACCTGGAGGCAGAAACTGAAGGAGAGGCCATGGAGGAACACTGCTCACTGGCTTGCTCCTCAGGGCTTGCTCAGCCTGCTTTCTTATACAACCCAGGACCACCAAGCGCATTGTGGCACTGCCCACAATGAACTGGGCCCTCTTACATCAATCATCAATCAAGAATATGTTCTTCAGATTTTCCTCTAGGGCCAATATAATGGAGGCAACCCCTCAGTTGAGGAGGTTCTCTCTTCTCAGATGACTCAAAGTTTGTGTCAAGTTGGCAAAAAATGAGTCAGCTCATTGACCAAGTTACTGCCAATACTGCAGGGAACACGGATAGCAGAAATCCCCTGTTTCGGCTAAGGTACAGGTATCTTTTGGAAGGTTCTTCTCTGTAGGCCTAGGCTGGGCTCTAGGGTACTGAAGAGGAAGGTGGACAGGTGGACAGGAAAGCATGAAGGTCCTACTATGTGCACATGGGACTTCTTGGGGTCCATGAGCAAGTATGCTTGAGTACTGGTCCCAGGAGTCCAGATAGGCCCATTGTCTGGAGGACTCCGAGGGCATAATGTCCAGGTGTCATGGACAGGGCCTGGGGTGGCTGGATTCCTGCCACTTTCCTTCCATCTACTTCAGCCCCCCTTTCTCCTCTCCTCTTCACCCCCATCAGCCCATCTCTAGTTCAGCTGCCCCATACTGGTGCAGAGCAGTGTATCCAATGGATTTAAGGCAGATATTCCGACTTGGAATGGAAGAAGGCAACAGGACCAAGATGGGGTCCCTAGAAATGGAGACTCTGGTCCTATGAACTCAGACTGAGGTGTTGCTAGGCCCAAGCTGGTCTAGAACACCCACCACAGAGATCAGGTGAGAAAACAGGATTGGGGGAACCCGATGGTAGCTGCTGTCAGGGCATGGGAGGTGGGGAGGGGGCAGTTCAGGACAGAACCATCCATGAGACAGTCAGGTGGGAGGGAATCCCTAACAGCATGTGTTTCATTTCAGGCCCTGCTGCTTAACTGGGACACCTTAGGTATCGCTCAGAGTCCTGACCCTGGCCACCTTCCCCATACTGATTTCCTTTTTTTAGGATGATGGAGACAGCTGTATGTGAGGTTCTGCACTGCAAACTTCTGGGAGTGGGAAGGAGGAAAGACAGAGCTCAGTTGAAGGGAAGGTTTTGGGCTCCCTCCTGTGGCTTCCCCTTCCTGTTCACAGGGCTGGATGCCAGGCAGATTATCAGGGGTCAGCCCCCCTAGATCCAGGCTCCTGGCTCCCCACAGGCTCCCAGCACCTCCCTGTCTTCACCTTTCTTGACCCCTGACCCTTGATTGCTCTGAGAACTGGCAGGGTCCCAGGCCAGGCTGAGAGGTCCCTGTTCCGGTGGATTAACGCCTTTACCAAAATAAAAACACATGGAGGTTTCATGTGAGCTCAGCTGCTGGCCAGTGGTCCTTAGAAGCAGAGAAGGGGACAGGGGACAGAAGACAGGGAAGGGGAGCTGTGCTCAGTGCTAGTCAGGTGGTAGTACACAAAGTGGGGAGTGGCTCTCTGGGTACCCAGTTGTGGGTGGGGTGCAGGACCCAGGCCAGGGCAGGTCAGGGCATCTGACTAGGGATTTCCCAGGTCCCTCCAGTGCCTTCTGTATCTCTTAGTTTTGAGGTTTAGAATTTATGACCCCATTCTATAGATGAAGAAACTGAGGCCCAGTGAAGAAAGACGCAGGCTCCCATCATCTAGTTCTATTCACATTCTTCAGGTAGAGGAATTGTGTCTCAAAGAGGGTCATGCACCTGCCCAAGGTCACATAGAAAACTTGATGGAAAAAGAGTCAGAATATGGGTGGGGCTCCCATCCTCCTGTCTGCCAGGCTTCTGTATTCCCACCCGAACTCTCCCTCTTGGTCAAGCTGAGTCCTGCTTGCTTGCCTATTCTCTGGGCTGTGTGGATAAGGTTTCTAGCCAGCTGGGAACCGGTTCTGTAAGGTCAGGTGCAGGGAGGGGCAGTGCAGGGGAGGGGCACAGAGGCAGGTGAGAAGATTGGCCATGGGAAGTTCTCACGGAGGGGATGGAGGGGACAGGGTGACCTAGCCCACCCCTGGCCCTCCCCATTGGGTAACCTGACATGATGTCTGAGTCAGGTGCTCAGCTGGTCACGTGTGGCCTAGATGCTAAAGCAGAGGCTGCTCTTGGGAAGAAGTGGGGCCCCATCTTCAGAAGGCCTTGCCTGGACCCCAGCCAAGAAAGACTCCATGCTCCTGGCTTCTCCTACAGCCAGTTTTGTCCCTATATTTTCCCCTATATTCTGGGGATACAGTTAATGGTGCAGCTGCGGAGACCTGGTTGAGGACCTAGGAGCCTCAGGTCACTGGGTGACTTTGTCTCCCTGAGCCTCAGTTTCTCCTCTGTGTAATGGGTTAAGTCCTCACCCACCCCCAGGTTCTTGAGAAGAGCGGACAGGGCCAGAACCCAGGCTGGCAGAAGATGAGAATACAAGGTGTTGCCCCTGCCATGCTCATCACAGATAGAGTCTCATGCTTTGCCCCAGGGAACATCAGTGGCCCAAAGGGAGGGGCCTGGAGGGCCTCAGAGCCTTTCATCACCCAGTCCCAATGTGTTCACTAGCCCATGATGGATGCTTGTGGCTTTGAAGGCCAGAGGAACAGGCACAGGCCCAGACACAGAGAGGCAAGACAGTGAGTGCCTCTGATTCATCCAGCTGTCCATCCGGCTGCCCGTCCATGTCTAGATCACTGTCCCCTGCTACTGAAGAAGGGGGTGGGGGCTGGGGTTGCGATTCAGTTGGTGGAGTGCTTGCCTGGTGTGGGCGAAGCTCTAGATTCCATCCCCAGCACTGCGTAAACAAGGTATGGTGGTTCGTGTCTGTAATCACAGCACTTGGGAGATGGAAGCAGGAAGACCAAGATTTGATCTCCATTCTCAGAGTGAGTTTAGGGCCAGTCTGGCGTACATGGCCCTATGCTGGGGGGTGAGGGGGGCACTCCACGGTGAAGAGTATAAACTGAGAGACTAAAGAGATGACTCAGTGGTTAAGAGTACCGGGTGCTCTTCCAGAGGACCTGGGTTCAGTTCCTAGCACCCATGTGGCTAACAACCACCCTTAACTCCAGTCCCAGGGGATCCAACACCCAATTCTGGCCTCTGTGATCACGAGGCATTCATATGGTATACAGACATGCACATAGACTAAAATATAAGTTAAAAGAAGAAGAAGATTGCAGAAGGCTCTTGCAGAGGACCCAAATTAGGTTCCCTGAACCCACATCAGATGGCTCACAAGTGCCTGCATTTTCATCTCTACGGGATCCGATGCCTTCTTCTGGACTCTGCAGGCACTTGGACTCACATGCACATATCACCCTCACCCCTGTCCATGTAAATAAAAAATATTTTTTAAATAGAGGGAATATTACTGGAAAAATGCATTCAAGCATACTTGTGCTGACAGGAGCCAAGCCAGACTGGGCAGGTCCTGCTGCACCAGACACACCCAACAACAGGTCACAAAGCCTAAAACTAGAACAGAGTACTGGCCTGCAGTGCACTGAGTCTCTAGACAGGTCTCTCAAAATGTGGCCATGTGTTTGGTGGAACAGGACTCACAGGACAACAGACCCCGAGGGACTTGTTTTTACAGTCTCTTTTCCAGCCCTGTCCTCTGGTCCACCAAAAAGAATTGTGGTGACAAACCTGTCATTCCAGCTACTCAGGAAGCTAAGATAAGAGGATTGGGTTCAAGGCTGCAGATGAGTTCAAGGTCAGCCTACCCAGAATCCCCCTGTGATGGCTTGGCTCAGTGGTAGAGCACCTGCCTAGAACCCCCCCAGTGAGGGGCTGGGGTGTGG
>CAJQZJ010034231.1:1998243-2008400 GCA_907164525.1 Lophiomys imhausi
TGTGTGTGTGTGTGTGTGTGTGTGTGTGTGTGTGTGTGTGTGTGTGTTTGTGTATGTATGTGTGTGCATGCTTGCCTGTGTGGGTTTATGTGCACCATATGCATGCAAATGCCTGAGGGCATCAAATTCCCTGAAACTGGAGATGTAGATAGTTGTGAGCCACCTGACGTGGGTGCTTGGAGCGAAACCCAGGTCCTCTGCAAGAGCAGTATGTGCTCCTAACTACGGAGACAGCTCCCCAGATCCTTGGTTTGTTTCTCTCCCTTCACCCTGATTTGTTTTTCAAGACAGGGTTTCTCTGTGTAGCCCTGGCTGTCATGGAACTCACTCTGTAGACCAGGCTGGCCTCGAACTTAAAGAGATATGACTGTCTCTGCCTCCTGAGTGCTGGGATTAAAGGCACCACACCCCGCTCTTTCATTTTTGAGACAGGCCTGAAAGTTGCTGTGTAACAGAGTCTGACCTGGTACTCACAGAGATCCTCCTGCCTCTGGCTCCCGAGTGCCACGCACCCCACTGAGACTGTTGTGTTGACATAAAGCCTCATCTTTTACAAGTTCTTTTTATTTGTTTTTTTGTTTTTTCGAGACAGGGTTTCTCTGTGTAGCCCTGGCTGTCCTGGACTCACTTTGTAGACCAGGCTGGCCTCGAACTCACAAAGATCCGCCTGCCTCTGCCTCCCAAGTGCTGGGACTAAAGGCGTGCGCCACCACTGCCCGGCCTTTTACAAGTTCTTGTTGGTAATATATTATTTTGTTGATTCTTAAAGAAGTTCTTTCAGACAACATATTGTGATCTTATTCACTCACCACTCCTCCTCCTAACTCCTAGATCTGTCCCATCCAACCCCACCCATAAAACTTCATGTCTTCTGGGGTTTTTTTATGGTCCCCCACCTCCAGTTCGTACCGCTCGTTCACTTGTGAGCGTGAGGCTGTCCACTGGATTGTGGTTGACTTAGCTTGATCCACATTCTAAGGAAAACTGATTCTCCTCCCAGAACCTAGTGGTGGCAAAGGCCCCCATTCCAGTCCTTAGGCTAGAGTGTTTACTGGCTTGAGGTCCTGCAGGCCTTGCTCAGGCGACCACAGCTGCTGAGTTCACACGTGCAGGGGTCTTATCCTGTCCAGAATTCACTGTCTCGCTCTTATCCTCCTCAACTGCCGACCCTTGCAATCTTTCTGGCCCCAGTTCCATGATATTTCCAGAGCCTTGGTGTGTGTGTGATTTGTGTATGTGTGGTATGTTATGGTGTGTATATGTGTGGGTATGTGTATATGGTTTGTGTGTGTGTATGTGTATGGTTTGTGTATGTGTGGTATGTTATGGTGTGTACGTGTGTGGTGTGGTTTGTGTGTATATGTGTTGTGTGTGGTTTGTGTGTGATGTGTGGTGTTTGGTAAGTGTGGTATGTATGTGTGTGGTGTGGTATGGTGTGTGTGGTGTGTGGTGTTTGATAAGTGTGTGTATGGTGTGTGCATGTGTGTGGTTGTGGTTTCTGTGTGTGGTATGTGGTATATGTATGTGTGTGTGGTATGTGTGTATGTATGTGTGGGGTGTATGTAGGGTGTATGTGTGTATGAGTGAGAGAGAGAGAGGGATGAATGTCCATTTTGTGGCCAAACGCATTCCAGACACATATTCTCTTTGACCAATTCTAAGCTTCTGCGTTAACTGCCATCCACTTCTTCAAATTCTTTATGTAAGCAAGGGTGTCATCCTACAAAACCAGGGTCCATAGTTTCCTTGTGGCTCCTGATGGAGAGGCAGGGTTTCAGGTTCCTCTACCGAATCTGGAAACTTGTCCCACCAATAGGATGTGGTGGACTGAAGGTTCTGGAACATTGAAAAGGCTTTGGCTTTTTGGCCTTTGGAGCTTTCATGAGCACCTAGAGGATCTATGGAAGAATTCTGACTCCTGGGCTAAAGAGGCCCATTTCATCTGAGGCAGACATTTCTTTTCTTCTTTTCTTTTCTCTTCTTTTAAGTATGCACATCTGTGTGTGGTGTGTGTGTGTATGTGAGTGGGTGTATGCATGTGGTGTATATTGTGGTGTGTGTGCATCATGACTGCAGGTGCCTGTGGAGATTTGAGGCACCTGACACTCCGGGGCTGGAGTTGCAGGACATTGTGAACCAGCCTAACCTGGGTGCCAGGAATAGAACTCTGGTCCTCCACAAGAAGAGTGTGTGTTCTTCACCACTGATCCCTCTCTCTAGCCCTTCTTTTTTTCCATTAATTTTTTTGTGTTTTATTTATGTGATATTATGTATGTGACAACTTACCTGAGTGCATGTGTGTGCGCCATGTGTAGTTGGTGCTTGTAGAGGCCAACGGATGGCTTCAGATGCCCTGGGACTGGAGTTACAGGTGCCTGTGCAGGTAGCATAGCTGTTGAGTTAGTTCATGAGTGCAATGGCCATGCCAAGTCCTGAAGGCTGCATTTCACAGCTCCTTCCTCCCCCAGTCTCCAGCTCTTACACTCTTTTTGCCTCTTCTTTTGCAATGTTGCCTGAGTCTTGGAGCCAAGAGTCTAATACAGACATCCCGTTTAGTGATTTCAGTTGTCCCCTGACCCATCCAGGGGCAATTGGGAGCTGCCAGGTGACCTGAGTTGAAGCCGAGGCTTGGCTCCCGATGCCCAGGGTCAGGAGGGATTGTGGGGTGGATGCTCTTACAGCCGCTGAGTCTGAGGTCAGCCTGTGGGGCAGTGATGACCACGGCACACTGCTACATCAGCACCATGCACTTTTTATCTCCAATGTCCAACAGTGTCCTCCCTGGCAAGATCCACCTTTCTGCTCCAGATCAGACTGATCATGTCTCTTCTGGGTCTTTCCGTCTGGAGAGACCTCTCTTTGATGCGGGTACTCTTGAAGAAATGGGCGGCGATGGGATGCCGGTGGGCTCACGTTAACTGCTGATTTAACAGTTTGGCGAGAATAGAGCAGAAGAAGTTCAGGGAGAATGACGGCATGAACCCCAGTTCTTCCTCAGTTACCCCAGGGTTCAGAACCTGTCCCAAGACACCATAGCTTCCAGGCTTACCCACGCCTGACCTCTTACCTCACACCAGGGTTGTAGCCACCATCTTGCTGCTTCTAGGGGTGGGTTGAGGACACAGGGACTGCAGAGAGGGGTGACTTCTTCTCAGGCGGCTGCTGTGGAAGGGGCTTGTGGGAGGGTGGCAGGCCGATGTGGGGGAGGGGTGGACCAGTCTTACCCTGAGTCAGTCTTGGTCCCCAGGGATGATAATGGTAGAGGAAGAGGCACCTAAGAATCTCGACTGCCAACCTCAGCCTGGCCCAGAGAGGTTGACAGTCTGGACCAAGGCCACGCAGCCCAGGAAATCTCGTGAGTCAGAAATACCTCTGCTCCTGTCTCTCTGGGCTCCTGGTAGGCAAGGAGTGGGACCCAGCTATCCTGATCCTGCTAAGAGTTGCTGAGTAACAGAGACAAATTCACACCCTCTTCTGAGTCTGGGCTCCCACTTCTGTAAAGTGGAGTACAGGCTCCTATCAGGACATTCGGCCCTCAGGGTGTAGGTGAGCTAAAGCAACTACCCCCAGCCCATAACAGGATTGAGTCAGCTGCCATGGGTCTGCCCACTCTGCACCCAGGCACCCCTACTTGCCCCTGAGAGGTGCTCAGGGCTCACCTTGCCATAGTCTCATTTCCCATCCTGCAAACTCAGCTAGTAGCTGCACCATGCTCATTTTCTAGGAGGAAACTGAGGTCTAGCAGGAAGGAAGAGATCTCTTAGTAACCCCAGCCTGGCAGTGAGAGATGCTAGATGGTCATTAGAGATTCCCTATGTCATTCCCCCAGTTTGGGTCTGGCCAGGGGCACCTGGTGACCACCAGATCCAGTTTTTCTGTTCCACGACCAGCTTGAGAGTGAAGAAGGGTGGGACCAGAGTGGGCCACGGTGGGCTGTTCCCTGCTCCTGGGGAGCCCTGCTTGGCCCAGCTCCTCAGGATCTGGGATGTGGGGGAGACCATTGATCTTCTAGGCAGGGGGCCGAACACACCAGGCAAGCCATAGCCCCATCGACCTCCTATTCTACACCCGTTCCTTCCATGCTCTGCTAACGAATCTGATGGGTAGGGTGGCACGTGCAAGTCTGTCTGGGCTGTGATGCCTACCCCGCCTGGCTTACAGTGGGGACCGGTACAGTGCTTGGAGGAGTCCTGAAAGAAAACACTCAAAAGAGACATCAGAAAGGCCCTGGAACCCAAGAATGACACCCTAGGAAGGGACTATCCCTAGCCCCACCAAGGAGCAGTTGGGAAGTCTCCCACAAGGGGATGGGGGTACACAGGGATCAGGCAGCAGGAGATGTGGTGAGGGTTCTGGGGATCCTAGCCCAGGAGATAAAAGAGGACACAAGGTTTCTGGGCAGGAAGAAAATGGATGACCCTGCTTGTGAGGGGTCATTTCACTGAGGGAATAGAGTCCCCCTGCTTCCCAGGGGACCATGTGGAGAGGGCTGAGTGCCTGAGAGGCATTTCAGGTGGCCCATTTTAGGGGTACAGGAGTGGCTCTGAAAGACCTCACCCTGCATACAGCTATTACAGCCAGCAGGTGGGGTTCAGGAATGTCCCTGAGGGCCATGAGGGCCACCCACCCAGCAGAGCACGCTCAGAAACAGGAAGCTGAGGTTCCCCAATATCCAGCTGGACTGCCCACTCTCTACAGCCATCCCATCAGACTGACCTGTGAGCTCCTCATGCCCTTCCCTTAAAACCCAGCTGCCACCATCAAGCCTACCACAGCCTAGTTATAGCGAGCCTGTTCCCATGTGTGTCTAGAGGGCAGCAGGACTGGACAAGCAGGCGTGGCGATCTTGAACTCTGAGGAACCCTGCCTGGTGGCCCTTCTCACTAAGTTCTGCCCACAGCTGCTCCTGCATGCCAACCTCACCTCCACACCCACCCACACACCCCTGTCCCTAGCATTCCTTCAAGGCCCAGATTCTGCAGCTTTCAGGGGGCACTCAAAGCCAGCTTAAAGACAAGAATGACAGGGAGGCCCCACAAGGTCACTTGGCCCTCACGATGGAGGCGAACTAAAGCCGCTTCCCTCAGTCTGTAACAGCACTGAGTCTGCTGCCCCAGAACTGTCCCACTTTGCACCCAGACACCCCTACTTGCTCCCGACTGTGGGCACTTTCTCCTGAGAGGTGCTCAGGGCTCACCTTGCCGTAGTCTCACTTCCCATCCTGCAAACTTGCTCCGTGCTCATTTTCTAGAAGGAAACTAAGGCACAGCTGGGAGGAAGAGATTCCTGGTAACCCCAGCCTGGCGGTGTGGAGGATGCTAAGTGGTCATCGGGGAAAGCCCCGATGACCTGGGTCTGGTCAGGGACACCCCCGGTGCCTACCAGCCCAGACAGGTGTGTGCGGCTGCCCTCTCCGATCGCGGCCCCGATGGCCTATAAATCAAGGGGCTAATCTTTCACCGTCCGCTGGCCTCTCTCGGGGCGTGATGGATGAGCGCCTGGCCGGCCGACTGCCGCGAAATCACCGAGCAGGCTGACAGCTCCTAAATTTGCCTGCTCGGAGTGTTGAAAGGAAGAATGTGTGTTTTCATAACCTACCTCAGTTACAATAAATATTTAAAATGCGCATTAAACATCCTCTCGCGCGCACAATCGGCCTCTGTAGCCCCGGCCCGCGCAGATTTAATTAGTTTCGCTTCCCCCGCCGGCCGCGCTCGCCCGTGGACGGAAGGCCCCTGTTTTCTTAAACTCTCAGCCCCCCATAAATATCAGCCTTGCACAGCTGGGCCCGAACAGAAGCTTTTTGTCTGGTTCCCTTCCCTCCATAGGGCCTCTGGGTAGGCTTGGTCCCGAGGTCTCCTGTACCAGGACAGCCCCCACCCCTACACACACACCAAGGGTCTGATGGGTCCTGTGAGTGCGCGTGGGTGAGGCTGAGTCTGAGAGTGTCCTGGCTGCAACTCCTCCAGACCCATCATCATCAAGGGGTTGGGATGAGGAGGCCCAGCTGTGCAGGCAGAAACTGCACTCCGGGATGAAGGAACAGTGTCGAGTTCTTTGTGCAAAACCAGTGGTTGACTGGGCTAGGGTCCTTACACAGTCTTGACCTTCCCCAGATGGCACTGTGGAAGTTCAGGATAGGAGTGAGCCCAGGGAGAAGCAGCTGAACAGTTCCTTAACATTTTGGTAGGGCTGAAGAGATTGCTCAGCAGTTAAGAATGCTGGCTGCTCTTTCAGGGGACCTCAGTTTGAGTTCCAGGGGACCTGAGCACAGACACATGATGCACAGACAGACAGACAGGCAAAACGCCCATACACAGAAAATTAAACAGACAGACAGACCTATACACAGAAAATTAAAATAAAAAATACTGTTAAAGAAACTTTTAGGCAGTGGATGGGATGGTTGAGCTGATGGAGGGGCTTGCTGCCAAGCCTGAGGACCTGAGTTTGATCCTTGAAACTCACATAGTGAAAGAAGAGATCCAGTTCCACTAGTTATCCTCTGACCTCTGTGCACCATGGCATGCTTGTATACACACACACACACACACACACACACACACACACACACAGAGAGAGAGAGAGAGAGAGAGAGAGAGAGAGAAAGTAAATAAATATGAGTGTAATGATGGCAAAATTTTTAAAGAGAAGAGCTTTTGAGATGAGGAAACCGAGCCCATGAGAGGTGGGTAAAGCAGTTGTGGGGGTTCAGATCCTGGCTCTACCTGGAGCACCAGACATTAGAGCATCATTCAGTCTGGCTGCAGTCAAGTTCACCCTGAGTTCAGATCCCCCAAAAGCCATGTTTAAAAGCTCAGTGTGGCCGGGCGGTGGTGGCGCACGCCTTTAATCCCAGCACTTGGGAGGCAGAGGCAGGCGGATCACTGTGAGTTCGAGGCCAGCCTGGTCTACAAAGTGAGTCCAGGACAGCCAAGGATACACAGAGAAACCCTGTCTTGAAAAAAAAAAAAAAACTCAGTGTGGTAGCATGCACTTGCAATCCTAGCACTAGGGTGGACACAGATGGCTCCCAGGGCTACTGATCAGCCAACTCAGCCTGTTTGGTGAGCTCCAGGTCAGAGAGCCTTTGTCTCAAAATAATAGTAATAGTACAATAACATCATGGGGAGAACCTGAGGAATGACATCAGAGGTTGTCCTTTGGCCTCTGTGCCCAGTCACAAGTGCACCTGCATATTTGTATACACACACACAAAACACACACACATACATATATATGCACATGCACACATACATATACAGGTACATATATGTACATTCATACACACATGCACACCCCACATACGTACACAGGCACACACATGTATACTCCCATACACATGCAGGCACACACATGCACACTTATGTACATATACATGTACACACACATACATACATACAAATGGGTACACACACACTCACATACATACACATGCACATTGTCTCTCTCTCTAATTCACACACACACACACACACACACACACACACACACACACACACACTAAAGAGCATCTATCCATTCATTTCCCTGTCCTCCCTGAGTTTCCTCTCTGAAGCTTCCAGAACCTCCACCTCACAAGTTGTCTTTCTGGAGTCCCAGCATCCTCTTTTCTTGGTCACAGAGGTGCCAATCTCTGACTGATCAAAGGCCTGGAAATGGGAAGGCTTTGCTGGACCAGGCACCAGAGAGGCATTCATTGGCCATGCCTCTGGGAGCTCCAGGCTGAATGGAGCTATCTCTTGCCAGATTGGGGTAAGAGCCAGGCAGAGTGTAGAGAAGGGCAATGCAGAGTCAGGATAGCGGGGGAAATCCAAGAATCCTTCATGGGGGAACCCTGCTTGCCAGCACTCCACAGTGCATCACATCTGGGAGACCCAGGTTGGAGTGAAAATTCCATGTCGAAACTGTGGGGACCCCAAGCTCATGGCTACCATGTACTCCAAGCACATTTACAAGGCCCAAGAATGGGTCCAGAATTTGCTTCTTCTTCTTCTTCTTCTTCTTCTTCTTCTTCTTCTTCTTCTTCTCCTCCTCCTCCTCCTCCTCCTCCTCCTCCTCCTCCTCCTCCTCCTCTTCTTCTTCTTGATGTACACCCATCATTCTACTTCTCTACACACTAAGACAAGAGGATTGAAAGTTCAAGTTCAACCTTGGCTATATAGCTGCAGTCTGTCTAAAAAACAAAACTGCCAGACATAATAATGGCTCCCATACTCAGGAAGCTAGATCAGGAAGAGTACTAAAGATTCAAGGATGGCCTGGGCTCCATCATACTTCCCAGGACAGCCTGGGTTACACAGCTAGACCCTTGTCTCAAGACAAAGACCAAGATGTGTCCAAGTACAAGCCCTGGCACTGTGGCTGCGACCCTGTTTGGATGTAAGATCTTAGCAGATGAACAGGTTACAAAGTCAGCCACACACATAAATTAGTGAGAGAAGCTCCTATGTGCCTGGGAAGTGGTTACTGCAGAGACTCGTAACTGCACAGAGTGGTGAGAACAAGTGACTGTGGAATGCTCAACTCTAAACATCTCTATCACTCCCCCCAAGGCTCAAGGAGCATGGCGGAAGAGAGGGTGGAAAGGATGTAAGAGCCAGAGGAGGAGAAGGAGGCTGGAAAATGCTGTCTTCCCAACATGACATGGTTGTTGCCCTCATGAGCTCAGCTGTGGCTCCTGAAGGTCAAGCCATAGACATTCCAACAGGAACCTGGGTAGACATATTCACCCAATTTTTACGTTGAAGAATTTGGGGCAGTTAGTGGTTGCTGGGAGTCAGGGAGTCATTTTCTTCGGTGGTGTAAGCCACTGGTAAGTTGTCTATGCTTTTATAAATGACTTCTCTTGCTCATTCAAGAAACCCTAATGAAACTCAGTAGGTCATTTAAGAAGGCATGGAAGGGCTGGAGAGATGGCTCAGCAGTTAAGAGCACTGGCTGCTCTTCCAGAGGACCTGGGTTCAGCTCCCAGCACCCACATGGCAGCTCATAGCTGTCTGTAACTCTCCATTTCCTGGAGACCTGGCACCCTCACCCCCCACACAGACATACATGCAGACAAAACACCAATGTACATGAAAAATAAAAATAGATTTTTTTTTAAAAGAGGGTGTGGAAATGGGGAAGGTGAACACATTGGGAAGAGAAAAGGTCCAGAGGGAATGGGAAGAGGATAGGGAAGGGTAAAGGGGGTGAATGTGACCAAGATACAATACATACATATTGAAATTGTCAAAAAATGAATACTTAAAAAAGAAAAAAACAGTTCCTAGGTTCCCGACCTACTGCCCTTGTAAGACTGGGAGATCCAGGAGGTGGAATTGGGTCCTGGAGTGCTGGCCTGGCCTGCATGAGGCACTCCAAGAAGGTGAAACCAGACAATTTTGGAGGCAGGCAGAAGGCACAGGGAAGAAAGCAGCAGAGAAGCAGCAATGGGGAGATGCAGCCACAAGCCAAGGGACACTAGGACAGCAGCCCAAGCATTGGAATGCAGCTGGGCTGGTGGGCAAGAAGGTGGCTCCCCAGTTCTTTGGCCTGGAAATTAGGTAGCAGAAGCTGGGGGTGAGGCCATGACCCTTGGGAGGGAAGACTAGCCACGAATCATTTGTATGGTCCTGGGATGTGGAAAGTCACAGCTTTACAAGTTGTCCCCGTCATTGTAAGGCCTGGGATGTGGGCTTAGCCTGAGCACTGCCTGTCAATCCTCTATACCATGAGCTTGGTCATCCTGGGCCTCTATTCCAAAGGGCTCTAGATGTTGACTGATCCCCATTCCCCTCCCCTCAACCTTCCTTTCCCTTTATGACTGACTCTCCACTACCCCCTCCTCTCCTATCATTCTCTCTCCCTTTCCTTCTTGACTTCCTTTCCTTGCTGTACTTCTAAGGATAAACACAGCGGCTTGCACGTGATAGGCAGGCTCTCTATTACTGAGCCACACCCTCAGCCCCTCACTGGGGGATTCTAGGCAGGTGCTCTACCACTGAATCACACCCCAACCCCTCACTGGGGGATTCTAGGCAGGTGCTCTACCACTGAGCCACACCACAGCCCCTCACTGGGGGATTCTAGGCAGGTGCTCTACCACTGAGTCACACCCCAGCCCCTCCCTGGGGGATTCTAGGCAGGTGCTCTACCACTGAGCCACACCCCAG
>CAJQZJ010034231.1:2067864-2085540 GCA_907164525.1 Lophiomys imhausi
CCTAGAATCCCCCAGTGAGGGGCTGGGGTGTGGCTCAGTGGTAGAGCCCCTGCCTAGAATCCCCCAGTGAGGAGCTGGGGTGTGACTCAGTGGTAGAGCACCTGCCTAGAATCCCCCAGTGAAGGGAACTGGGGGCATAGCTCAATGGTGAGTTCCAATTGCAGTACTGAATAAAAGAAAAACAGCTGATGTGATGGTGAGCTGAACTTGTGTCCTCTAGAAGAGCAGTGTGCACTCTTAACTTCTGAGCCACCTCTACATCACACCTATAATCCCAGCACTTAGCAGGCTGAGGTAGGGGGAACTGTTGTAATTTGGAGATTAACCTGGGCTACATAGTGAGACCTTGTCTGAAATAATCCATAAAGCAAAGCAAATCAGTGTCTGCCTCTGTGCTGACCTGTGAGGCTCAGGCCATTTTGTCATACAGCAGGTCTGACCGTATGACCTTCATTACAATGACCTTGGGAAACCCAGACCCCAGGTTCCCACCTGTTACCTTGAGGGCAGGCCATGGCAAGCTCCACCATTCTGGCTTCTAGCCATCCCAATCAGTCTTGGCCACAGTGGAGGCAGTTGCTGAGGTCCTTCTGGCTGGCAGAGCCTGGTCCACTCCTCTGTGTGTGTATCCATGTCATATATGCTACCCTCCCATTAGTTACTCAGTTCCGGTGCACAGCAGGTCCAAGCAGCATCCTCATTCAGCCCAGCAGATAGCTCAGAATCCAGGCTGTTTCCACGCACAGACAGACATCAATTGAGGCCTTGCTGTTTGCTTGGAACTGGGTGAGGGCCCAGAGCTTGACTATAAACAAACATCTCTTCATTCCTCAAAAGCCAGTCCAGGAGTCACCTCCTCCCTGCCCCAACTCCCAGAGAAGGGTAACCATAGCCAGCTCACCAACCTGACTAACCTGCTCTCTTGAGTGTCATCTGTCACCTCAGGGGCCCTGATGAGGAAGGACAGAGCAATGGGAGGTCTTCTCTTGAAAGCTCCTGAGAACCTGTTAACCTGTACACCTGAGTCTCACAATGTAGCCCAGGACGGCCCCAAACTCAATCCTCCTGCTCAGGCTAGTGCCATGATTGGGAGCCTGCGCCATGCCTGTGCTAAGAGTCAAAAGTCACCTCTTTCTTCCACACCCAGCAGTAACCAGAAAGGCCAGAGTGTGGGTGGCAGCGCCTCTTGGGATCCCTCTCACCACCCCAGCATGCAACTGGTCTTAGATGAATGTCACTCAATTCCCCCTGTAACCTAGAGCACCACCACACCAATCCCTGAGCCTCAGTTTCCCCAGATGTTCCACACACCTTCCCAATGTCCCTCAGGTAGATTTGGACCTTGCCATTGCTGCCCATGGAGCTGACCTTGACTCTGGTTTAGCAGGAAACGCCTAGAGCACCGGGAACAGGCCAGGGTGGGGTGCAGCCTGGCCCCGGCTCCTGAAGACAGGTCTGTTTGTTTATATAAGCAATTCAATATTTAAGAGCTGGCCAGCCGCAAGCTCTCCACTTCCCCCTTTCTTTGTCTCTGCTCCCTCCGCCTGCCTTGCACCCCCTCTGCCACACTGGGAGATCCTGATGGAAAATTCATTAGTGGCCCCGTCCCCCTCCCCTCTCTTCACTGCCTTCCCAAGCAGCTCAGCGCGTCAGCCTCTCCATCCCCATTATCTAGAGACGCCAATTTCAAAGAGACATCTTAATAGTGATGTCAACGAATTAATTAGATGTGTTAATGAGCTAAAAGCAACCCAAATTAAATTAATGCAGTAATAAGCGCAGACAGCAAAATTAGCTCCAATTTCTCTAAATGGTTCTGAACTGTACACAACACCTCATCTCGCTAGAACATTACCACCCCCAAGCTAATCAAGAACCGGCACAATTAGCTGCTTAATTACAAACAGGCGCGTGCGCAGGCAGGCACACACACACACACACACACACACACACACACAAACACAAGTGTGCATGCAAGCTCATAATAAGATGAGAGGAGAGGATGGGAGGTTGAGAGGGTGGGGAAGGTTTGGCCTGGGGCGGGGTAGAAAGCTGGGGTTGCAGATCCCCTGGAAATAGTGTGGTCACCGTTGCCTCCCCTTGCATTTTCACTGATCCACATTGCAGAGGGCAAGGCCCGCAGAGGATGGCCATGGTCCAAGCACAGTCCTGTTTGCTGTGGTCCATGTTTGGTGCTCTGCATCAAGCTCTGGAGGAGGAAGGGCGGAGGATGGAGGATAGAGGGGTGCTGGCTGGCATCTGGGTGTGGTTGGTCCAGGTGGAGCAGCAGGAGAAAGAGGAGGAGGGAATGTACTGGAGAGAGGTGGGGGCAGGGAGCGCTTGAGTTGTTTACGCATCAGAATCCGACTTGGAACTAAAAAGCTAATTGTCCGGCCCGGTTGATTTCCCACTGGACAGGGAGAGCTGCTAATAGCTTCGTGAGCAGCTCAGGTATCTGATTAGCTGTAATTGCAGAGCCTGAGACAGAGGGGGAGGGGAGGAGGGAGGGGAGGAGTAGGGAGGGTGGAGGAAGGGGTTGAAGGGAAAGAAGAGAAAGGAGGAATAGGGAGGGGCATAGGAGGGAGCTGGAGGGAGGAGGGGAGGAGGGAGAAAAGGATAGGGAAAGGGAGGGGTAGGAAGGAAGAGGGAGTGGAGGGAGGAGGGAGGGCACAAACATCAGTCACAGGACCCCAAGAAGCTGGGGGTAGAGGAGGCAGGTATCAGACAGCAGTAAGGAAAAGAATCAGTGACCACAGAGGATGTAGGGACAGACCATAGGTGATCAGGCATCCCAGGCAACAGCAAGCCTCCCTGAGGCCCGTTCATCCCCAGGAATCTCTGCCCCATAGGTTCATCTGGACTTAGGAACCTGTCTCTGTCAGGAGCCAGCCAGAGGTGCCTACCTCATCAGGACTGGTTGAGGCCGGGCTCAGCAGCTGTCCCTGGAGGCATGAGTCCAACAGGGAGTGAGGACCAGGAAGCACTTCCAGGACCCTGCAAACTGACCAGTCTCCTAAGGATGAGTCTGTCCCTTTCAGGTGGAAATTTTTGATGCTGGAGGGAACTGAGGAGGGGGCTGGCCTGGCCCTCCTGCACAGCCTCCAGGACCCTGTCTTCTGAGATGGAGCATGGGGTGGGGAGCACAGGCAGCCCTACATCATTATAGGAGCACCCTTATGTCCTTGCTGGACCCTTCCTTGTCTTTCTGCAATTTCTGTTCATATGAGAGAACATCTTCTGTTGAACTTTGCTGAACACAGACTTCCTGGAAGCAATGTGAGGCCCCCTTAAGACCTCTGGCCAAAGCTGCTCCTGGTGGGTGGCCTGCTCCCACCCTGCTGCCCCAAAATGGCTGGGACTCAGGGCTATTCCACCTTACCTCACTTGCCAAGGCTAGCTGTGAGCTCTGTGGAACCTCCAGGGTCACACCTACCAAATGGGGAAGTCACTAGCCCTGATGCCACCTAAGGCCACCCAGATCACCTGAGCAGAGACTCATACAACCTCAGCCATGGGTTAGCAGGGCCAGCCTGTCTCTGGTTCTGAATGACTCCATTTCACAGAGGCAAAGAGTGAGGCCGAGACTCCAGGCTGGTGTGATTCAGATCTTCCAACCCAGTGCAGGCCTCTCTCTTGAATGCCAGGCTAGGGCACCTGGGATATGTCCCACAGTTTTAGTCTCTGAGAACAGGAAGGATTGTTTTGCTCAGGAGAGGGCTCTAGGGAGCTGATCCCTGGGGGCAAATGGGGGCGCTGAAGGAGCTGAGAACCGGCTCACAGCCTCTCTCTGTCACCTCTTGCCTCCAGCCCTGACATATGGGTCCTTGGTCCATGGGAAGAGCCCAGGCCCATCACCTCAAAGTCAAGCTGTGTGAAGCCTGTGGACAGACAGGTCCATGTATATGGTCATGACGGGGGAGCCCAGAAAAGAGAAAGCCAGGCTGCGTAGAGCCATTGCCCTGTCAGGCACACACCTGGAGTTCCCCAGACTCCCATGGCCCACACCAATTACAAACTCACTTTGCAGTACTTTAATTTGTCTCTGGGGCTTTGGAAGGAAAATCATACGATTATCATTATTATTATTATTTTGGCTGGAAACTCCAGCAGCTATTATATAAATTACATGTAATTGAATACATCAGAGGCAGTTTCCTTTAAACAGTCATGTCTTCTCCTCCCCAACAAGGGGGCCAGCGTCACCTAACAATTCTGTCAGTGCTTCCTTTGAGAGCATTCTGGCACTGGGGGGGATGACAGGGGTGACTGGGCTGCCCAGGCCACTCCCCCCAAGAAAGGAACCAAGAGGCTTTGAGAATAATCCTGGGTGCCACTGTTGTGCTGTGTGGCCCCCTATACGCCGCATAACCTCTCTGAACTTCAGTTTTCTCGTCAATTGTAGCCCTTCTTTCAGATGGGCTGAAACTTCTTCTGAGGTTAAAGGTTTCAGTTCCTGCTAGGGATAATTCAAAAGTTGTGTCGGATCCTTCACACATCAAAGAGACACTCCAAGGGAGTCCTTGGCTTCAGGATCCAAACCAGGCCAATCTGTAGTGTCCAACATGAAAGAGCTGGTGTGACCAGAACCCAGCAGGAACCTGCAACTGGTCCTGTGGGCACCCAGATCTCTCAGACAGTCTGGCAAGTCTGACACCCACCATCACCCCAAGATGAGCGTTTGCACCTGAGAAGCGAGCGTAGAAGAGGTAACCTAGGCTCAGAGAGGGACACCACATACCTGAGGTCGCATAGGGAATAGGATGGGACCAGTAGGCAGCCCACCTACGGCGGGACCTGGGGTCAGAGGCTGCAAGTATCGGAAGCCAAGAAGAGGAGTCAGTGAGCTACTTGTGGGGGTGAATGCTAAGGACATTGGGGGTCAAACAAGGTTGCATGTGGGGAGTATGTCCCCTACATGGTACTCGGTGCCATTTTCTATGTGAGTTTGGAGAAGCTCCAAGTCCTCTCCTGGCCTCAGTTTCCCTCTCTGTACTTGGAGGGGTACCCTGGTAACTTTGTTTAGGGGGCCCTGTCCCAGCCATACCCTCAAGTTTCTGTCCAAAGCCTTCTGCCAACACTAGGGACGGCAATGCCTACAGACTGTCTTTAGTCTGGGGAGCTAGCGTGTAGTGGGGTTGTGGCGGGGTGGGGGGGGGGTTCCTCTGAAGCTGGTCACAACAAGAGGATTCCCTCCACTGCAGGCTGGCAGGTTACCAGGCTAAAGCAGCCAGGTGTTCTATGGTCACCGTGGATGGACCCCCCCCCAGGCCCCAAGTCCCCATGTGCTCCTCCCCCACATTAGCAGCCACAGCCCCCAAACTGATAGCTGCTAACATCCTCCTCCCCAGTCTCAGCCCCAGCCCAGCCATGCAATCGCTCTCAGAGTAGCTGCAGTTGGGCCTGCCACAGAGTCCTCCACCCCCAACTTGTAAAGTAACAACTACACGTTACAACCTCTTTGCGCCCAAACCACTCTCTGATCTGTGTAAACTGCGATTGATGCGGCGCCGCTTGATATTAATATCTTTTGTTTGTGTGTCTGGTTCTCAGAATCTAATTAAGGAGCGTCGCTGCGGAGCCGGGTGCTCCAACAGTCCCCGGCACACACACCCAGCTGCTGCGCGCACACGCAGCTCTTTTCCCTGCATCCCCTCTGCGCTCTTGGGGTGCGATCAGGCTGCACACTTGGCAAGTCCAGGCTAGTGCCCACGGGTCTTGCAAGTCCAGGCTTCCTCAGAGTACGGGGAGGGGCTGTCCTGTCCAGTGCACGGGGCTGTCCCGTGCTGCAGGAGGGTCCTACCCTTTGATGGGGTTGTGTGCAGCCTGTCTGTAAGGTAAGAAGGACTAGGCTGGGCTCAGTCCAGTCAGATAACGACACAGGGACAGAGGCTGACATCTGTCCTTGGGGAAAGCCAAGTTAATCTGCCACCCCAGTGGACAGAGACAATGAGGCCAAGGGAAGTTCGCCTCCCTACATACATTGGGGCAGTTCCAGGCTCTTTCTTGGGCCCTCCAGGCCCCACCCTGCACCCCTTAGGAAGAAATCACTTATTCCCAGAGGGAGTACAGAGGACCAAGAGCCAGAATTCTTCTGTCTGAGGCCACCAGCTGTCCAGTACCTAGGCAAGCACCCACCCCTCTGACTTAGGCGCTGTACACCTCCTGAAGTCACCGTTTGAGCCAACGCTCTCACTGCCCTGTGGGCCTTATCTGTGGACAAGCCAGCCAGTGCCCTCCTGCCAGGCCTCAGGGCAAGTGTGCAGCTATCTCCTGATGTTTCCTGGAGCCCAGGACACCAGATCGCCAGCGTGCCCCCAGATAAAGCATGACAGACCTGGGGCACGATAGCCTAAAGCAGGTCCTCAGGGTGGCTCAGCCAGGTGCCCCTAGACCGTCGTGCAGGCATCTGCAGGTGTGTGGCTTAGGAGAACAGGCCACTGGCATTGCCTCTGGGTCACTCGCAGGGCCACCACCCTACAGAGGCCCCCCGCTCTTAGAAATGCCGCAGCGCCACCTACCGGTCGTGCTCGGTGGTGCTCAGCTGGCTGGACTTAAGGGCTGCCAGCTAAGGGCCCCTCAGTGTGTCACTTAGCCATTCATTCATTCTTGTTGTTGTTGTTTGGGTTTGGTTTTTCCAGACAGGGTTTCTCTGTGTAGCCCTGGCTGTCCCGGAATCACTTTGTAGACCAGGCTAGCCTTGAACTCGGAGATCCGCCTGCCTCTGCCTCCAGAGTGCTGGGATTAAAGGTGTGTGCCACCACATCTGGCTAGCCATTCATTCTCTAACTCCATTTTACTGATGAAGAAACTGAGGTGAGAAAAGGTAGCTTAAGATGACTTCAGTCGAAAGCAATCAAATGGGCTCACCCTGCCCAACCCAGCTGCAGAGTCTGACTTCCCATCCACCAGTTAATTATTTACAATGCTAAGCCCATGCCAACCTCCTACCCTATAACAGTATCCGGAAAGTGGCACGGACAGGTCTCAATACCCAAGATCCTGAGCTGTCCCAAGTACCTTCCAAGTCCAGGCATTTAGGGGAGGTCTTTAAGAATGAGAGTCGGAAGACTAAAGGACAATGAATGGTCCCAGGCCACCAGCTTGTGGTTGCAACCTTGCTGGATCTAAACGTTCTAGACAGGTGTGCTTCAGTTTCCCCACCTGGAGGGTGTAAGGGAAAGAAGCTACAATGCTACAATGTCTATTTTCTCATATTCTTCCTGCACCTTGGATGTGTGTTAGCAGAAGCCTCAATAGGGTCAAGCTGGGGGCAGGGCTGGGCAGGGCTGGGTTCTAGGTAGCACCGCGTCCCTCGTGGGGTCCTCCAGCACCTATGGATGTCACTGGCGGGAAGTCCAGTGGTCCTATCTACCCCTGCCCACAGCCCTCCTACGCCCCTCTGGCCTCACTCGGGTGGTGGGGGGCATCTCAGATGGAGGGGAAGGGACAGATGGTGCTGGCCCGGGTGCCAACCTAGCTGGATCCGGACAGAGCCTGCTGTTGGTGAGAACAACTGCCAAGAACTATGGCAGGACTGAACTCCGACTGCACCCCGGGGGTGGGAATGGGGTAGGGGTGGGGGGGTCACCTGGCTTGGTGCTGCAACTAACATGCCTGGGGGACCTTGGACAAGCCTCCCCAGGCTCCTCTTCTGGCCCCTCCATGAGTCTCCTGTTCACCTTCCACGAGGTCATCAGAGGATCCAATTACACATGGCTCACTCCACACCCAGACAGTGCCACCAACACTCTGTGAGCTTAGGCAGTTGCTCAACCTCTCTGACCCTTGTGATCTTCATGTGGAAAACCTAGGCCTGGGTCAGAAGACAGCAGAGGAGGTAGCCTCCGGGCCTGTTCTCAACGAAGCCTTAGAGGTCTACAGTATTGCTGGCACTGTACCCATCTTGCTGTGCCTTTCCATCCTCACAACCAGCCTTCACCTCCCCATTTTAAAGGTAGGAAAATGGAGGCTTCTATGATGACAGTTGGGAAGTGACTCCAATCCTTAAGTCAGCATAGGATCAGCCACACCTCACCCTCAGGTCTAGGACCTTGGTGGTATACTGGGAAGGAAGAGCAGACAAACCACGGAGGCTTAACACTTGACTGGGTTACCCCTGAAGGAAGCAGTTCGCCTGGACTCCTCAGTGCATACGGAAGTCAGCAGCGGAGGCTTGCAACGAATCTGGGAGAGCCCTGTGCACCCTCAAAGATCAAAGCAGGCTGTGCACACCGTGGTAGACAGACCACAACATAGCACCACCAGCCACACCCCGACACCATGTGGGTGTGCTAGGGCATAAGTCACAGCAGAATGAGGGTGGGGCCTGCTCTTCTCCAGCTCTGGGTAGGTGTGGTCAGCTCCGTCCATAGCCGAGTACAACGTCCTTTCAGGCTATGACCGTTTGCCCGAGACTGTCCCGTGCGGGCTCACACTTGGCCACCTTGCTCTGCTGGGTGCGGGTGTATCTGCTGGCTGAGCTCAGTCCCACACCTGCACTGGTGTGTTCAGTGCCAAGTGACCTATACAAAGCTGCTGATGACTGGGTAGGGAGATAGGATAGGGGTGGAGGATGGAGGACCAGTGTGGATGGATGGTGGGGTGGATGGGTGAATATTGATGACGAGACTGGTGAATCGATGTGGTGGCCGAGTGGGGTGGGTGGATAGTGGGAAGATGAGCAAGTGGTTGAAAGGGTGGATGGATGGATGGGGAAATGGGTGGGCAGATGGAAGGAAGGATGGATGAATGGATAATGGATAGGTAATGGATGATGGGTGGTTGGATATGTGGGTGGATAGTTAATGATATATTCCTAGAAGGATAGGTGGTGGGCTTGTGGGTGGGTACGTGGGTGAATGAATGGGTTCATGGGTGGGTGGTTGGCGTGTGGGTGAGAGAATAACAAAATTGAAGCCTTGGAGTCATATGGCTGCACTCACGGCCGTTGTTTTCTAGTGAAAATGAGTTCCTCTCATTCTTACTGAGCCCCATCGTCTTGCAGATAGGGAAACTGGAGGCAGGAGGTAGGAAGAGACTGGTGTTCAGCCTCTGCAGGGTCCCAGGACTCTGCCCTCAGAGAGGCACCTGGTCTGCAGCTATACAGACCTTGGACTTCAGATGGGACCTCACAGAGAAGGCTGTTGGGTCCCTCCCTCTCCCAAAGTCCATCCAGGACCCCATCCCCCACCCCCATCTCTTGCTGCCCCTTCTACAGCTTTCCATTACTGTGCCCCCAAGTGGTCCATCCAATTCTCTTCAACTCCTCCCGACTCTGCGGAGCCAGAGACGGCGCAGCGTTACGACTCAGGCTGTGGAGAACTTTGTAATTAAAAAGGGGCCTCCTTAGACGGTCCAGCAGGGGGCCTCATGACATCGTGACCTGCCCCAAGGTGATGGCACAAGGGGGTCGAGCTGTAGGATCCCAGTCCCCAGGATTGGCCTGTTTCTGTTGACGTCACAGGGGGTGGAGTCAGAGAAAGCAGCTTTACCGATTGGCCAGGCTCCGCATGATGTCAGAGAAGTGGGGTAACTGCGGGATGGATTGTGAACTGAGTACAGAGAACTGAGGCTGACAGGTACCAGGAGGAAATGAAACACAGCCTGCTTGCTTCTGAACACGAAACTTTGCAAACCCAGAGAAGCGAGGAGACCCTACAGCATTTGCTTTGTGCGGCCTAGATGAAAAGCGAGACCTTTGCCACATTTTTATTTGATTGATTGCTTTTGAAACGGGGTCTTGCTATGTAGCCCAGGCTGGCCTTGAAATCCTGATCCTCTTGCCTCCAACAAGTGCTGGGCTCACGGGTGAGTGGCACTACGCTCCGCGTTTTGTGGCCTGCGGCTGGCCTCCAAGACAATGCAAGCGCCAACGAAGCTCTCTACCATCTGAGCCACAGCCACAACCCGCCTGTGGCTTTCCTTGTCACTAGTCACCTTGGCAATCTTTGGAACGGGGATGGGGGGAGGGGTGACATAAAAGTACACAGGGAGTGTGTGTATGCGTGAGTGAGTGCGCGTGCGCGTGCGCGTACAGGCCAGGGGTCAGTCCTAGGTGTCATTCTTCAGGAGCTGTCCACCTTGTGTTTTGAGCAGGGACTCTCACTGACCCTTATCTCCCCAAGTACTGTAAGCTGGCTGGGCATCCTAAGTACATTATGGGTGCTGGGGATTTGAATTCGGGGCGTCAGTTTACCCACTGAACCATCTCCCCAACTTTACTTTGGCAGTCTTGCAGAATCCAGGTTCAGTGTTTTGTAAGATGCTCTAAGGCAGCAATTCTCAAACTGTGCGTCTGGGCCCCTGTCGGGGAGTCACACGACCCTTTCGAACATCAGAGATCCCGCATATCAGACACCTACATTACTATTCATAACTCTAGTAAAATTACAGTTATGAAAGTAGCAACTGAAATAATTTTATGGTTGGGGGTCACCACACGAGGCACTGTATGAAAGGATCACAGCATTAGGAAGGTTGAGAACTACTGGTGTAAGGATTCTGTCATGGTTAGAACAAGGGTCTGGACGGAGGGGACCCAAGAGACAAAGTCACCTCATGGCCTCACTAGGGCTCTGAGATGAACCTGGTCACCTAGAGTGGTGGCTGTAGAGCCCCAGGAGGTGGGGGATGGGGCAGGAGTGAGGGGCACATATGCCAGCATTTTAAGGTGGAGGTGCATGGGATGGGTGGAGAAGGTCTGCTGAGGCAGGCGGAGATCCAAGGGCTAGAGGGGAGCAGATGTGAGGTGTGTGTAAGTGTGAGGTGCAGGTGGCCCATCTTAGAGCTCATGGGTTGTGTAGTCTGGAGTTGTTGGGGTGTATGGTAGATGTGAAGAGGACAAGAGGACCTCCATTTCTGGTCCAGATTGGCAGAGCTGTCTAGGAGAACAGAGCAGACCCAGGAAAACGCAGGCAAGGGTCAGGCAGCTGGGCACCTTCCCAACGTGGAGCTGGGCACAGACACAAACCTGAAGGTCACTCCTGTATTCTGAACACGGTCCCCACCCTGGGCCAGGGCCCGGGAGATCCTGTGGGGAGCTGGGGGGTCTGTCCAATACACAGCACAGGGTCTAGACTGGAGCCCCCTCCCCATGTGCCCACTTAGCCCCCACCTTTTCCCATAATCCTCACTTCTACCTCTGTGCCCAGCCTGTGTGTCACAAGCAACAAAGACCCAGCAGGATCCTGGGACTCGCAAGTGCTGCTGTGTGCACACATGCTACATGTTCTCATATGTGGGCTTTATGGGTGGGAACATACGTGCGTGTGTTCTTCTGTCTGTCTGTGTGCTTTCAAGAGATACTGAGACCTATGTTGTCCCTGAGACCCTGCGCACGTATGCACACAAACATACTCATGAGTGTACACACACTCCTGCTGGGTCTCTCACACATGCTTGTGACACACAGGCATAAGTGGTGTGGCAAATGGGTGGTATGCCCAACGGATATCCTGTGTATGTCACAGAAAATACCCGGTAGTACACAAAGGTGACACACCCTTTGCCACATGGTGTATGATGACAGGGCATGCACATGTATGTGTATGCCTGTGTGTGGCTGCTAAGACATGGTTTGCTGTGCCCAGGAACCAGGCACTGTGGCAGATCTACTATGCTTGGAACACGGAAGGCATCGTGTTAATCCGTGAGTTTACTGAGGCCTACTGAGTACCAGGCTCCAAAACACAACAACACATAGAAGGATATGGACTTCAGTGTTCCTGGGACTCAAGTTCTGGGGAAGGTTGATGACAACCAACAACCAAATGTCTAAGGCGACTGAGGGGAGGCAAACAAGAGTAGAGGGGGCAGGACTTGGGGCTCAGTAGGGCCATCAGAAAACTGACAGTGAGAATGACAAGGGAACTGACTGACAACACTAGGCAGCACAATCAGTCAGTGCAAAGGCCCTGGGACAGGAGGAGGCTGGCCCATTTGAAGCCTGTGTTGCTGGATCAAGGGAGGGAGAGGAGACAAGCCTTTGGGCCCTTGTGGCTTCATATGCCCTGACACAACCTGGGCCTCCAGGTAGCAAGTTCCCCAGTTAAACACCCATGGCCCGAGGTCATGAGAAGCAGGTTTCTGAAATAGGGGTGAGGGGTTTCAATAGGAATGGCCCCCATAGACTCATATGTCACCAGGGAATGACATTATTAGGAGGCATGGCCTTGTTGGAGGAAGTGTGTCACTGGTGGCAAGCTTTGAGGCCTCAGATGCTCAAGCCAGGCCCAGGGTCATTGTCTCTTCCTGCTGCCTGCCGATCCTGATGTAAATCTCTCAGCTACCTCTCCAGCACCATGTCTGCCTGCTTGCGGCCATGCTTCCCGCCTTGATAATAATGGACACCTAATCTCTGAAACTGTAAGCCAGCCCCAATTAAATCTTTTTCTTATAAGAGTTGCCAGGGTCATGGTGTCTCTTCAGAGCAATGGACACCCTAACTAAGACAGGAGACACTAGCCAGGCCTGGGGAAACCCTGAAATCCCCACTACAGGTGTCTGGCCTAGCAATTTTGGAGGTGCCTATGGCTGGGAATATCCCCACAGGACTGGCTGGAACCTATGGGGGGTGGGGGAGGGGCAGCCAACAATCTTCAAAGTCCAACCAACTCAAGCTCACTGCTCCTGAGGGAAACTGAGACCCAGAGTAGAGAAGCCCCAGCTCAGGCCCTTCAGGGACGAAGCCTGAAACTATTTATTGGGGACCCTGCTGCCCCAAACAGGTATTCTAGAATACGACCAGAACCTTCCCCAAAGCCAGGCCACCCTGACAGAGGCACGTGCACCTTTCGTAGTGGTTGGATGAGAGACAGAACTTAGTGCAAGCCAGAACAGTCTTATAATCTTACATAGCCAAGAGGGCCAGAACTAAAAAGCATTGGGAAAGCCAGCCAGAGTTCAAGAAGGGGAAACTAAGGCACAGAGCTGAGTAGTTCCTGTCAATCTTGCCCAACTGAGGTCTCATCTCTTTCTTCCAGCAACTCTACGACAGCAGGAAGTGTGTGTCCCAGGCTGGGCCAGATCACCACCTGGCTTCACCTGCCCTGTCCCCACAGGAGCCATTACCTTGCAAGCCGGTCCAAGATATTAATTAAGATAAATCTCCTTCCATTCTGAGATTCCTTTATCATGTAATTTATCAAAATTATGTTAATTATTTCTTTAAGGCACCAAAATTATTACCTCTTTTGTGTCTGATTTGTGTTAATATTCATAATTTAATAATTCAATATCCTGGCCATCTGGCCAAGGAGCAGGGTACTATCCCTCCCTCCTGCCCGAGCCAAGACTTTGCCTCAGCCCCATAAGCTCTCAGGGACCTGGCTACCCTATTCCTCGGGCTTGAGCCCCTTGCTCAGGCCCCCACGACACTGGCAGAGCCCCTGCTCGGCAGCCCCCAGTCGCAGCACAGGTACCAGTCGCCCCGCCACTGCGCTTGGCAGGTGAGGCTAGCTGAGTTGACGTTTTCCACACTTTGTGAGTTTTACGCCGTAATTTGACATAATTAATGCCTACATTACTGCTGATAATTTAGCTAGTTAATTAAACTCGGAGGAGATAATTAAGGAAAGGCTACTGCTTGAGTTGCTAATTGTTTCTGTCATTATTTCTAGGGGGCCGACAGCTGCCGGCTGAGTCATCCTATTCTGTCAGCTGATGGGGTCACGTGATGCGTGGGGGGCCCTCTCCTGGGACACCCCGCCTCGCCCGATTTCCAGGGGAGGGAGCTCCCAGCCAGCTACCTGGATGTTACCCGGAGCCTTGCCAAGCCCAGCGAGGCCTCAAGGCAAAGTTGGCACCGTCCCCTCCCCCAGCGGCCTCAGAGTGCAGGGTGCCTGCCTGACAGCTCACCCATTGGGAGGGAGTTACATAAAGATTATCAGAGAAAGCTAAGAGAGACAATGAACACCCCCACACCTCCACCCCCACTCACCCTCTACCACAGTCCAGCATTCAAGTCTAAAAGGGATGGAGTGGCCCCTAGCAGCAACACTTTGATCTTCCGAAATGGTCAGATAAAAGGTAGAACTTCCTGAGCCTTCCTCACCCTTCCAGAAGCCATAATGGGTAAGAAGAATGACAGAGAAGATTGTAGGAGAAAGACAGGCTGAGCCTAGCCACTCTGTCCCTGAGATCATGGGGATGGCCAGTGTTCCCAAACTGCAGCCCTGTACTTCTCGGGAGTGTGTGGGCCTGGATGTTTCCTGGACAGTGTGGAGGGGAACCTAGAGATAGCCCCAACTGGCCATGGGATTGCGTCGCCAGAGTCAGGGCTATCCCTCTGGGGAGCTCATAGTCTATGAGGACAGAAGATGGTACAACGTGGATGGATCCAGTAGGAGTCTAAGCAAGCCATCAGAATTCTCCTGTCAAGTACCTCAAGGAATTCTGGGTTTGTTTCCCCTCCAAACCAGAGTTCCATATGGCAGAAAGTTCCAGATTCCTTCATTCATGACTCAGGGACATGAACAAGGTATCAACTAAGAGCCTTCCCTGTTTCTGCCAGGCCAGTCTCTCATCCGTCATGGTACCAATCTGGTCGCTGAGGCTCCTTGAGTCCCACATCCCATCATGGCATTCCACATCCCAGGTGGTTTCTAAAAACATCCAGGGATGGTTTTTAGAAAGAACCTCCCAGCTTCCTCCTCTTAAACCACTGATCTCTAACCTCCACTGGTATCAGTTTTCACACCAACTCACCGAGCGTTTGGTCCGCAGAGGTGTTGGTTCTCATCTGCCAAAGCCTAATTCCTCTTGTGCTCAGAGTGACTGCCACTGACCAGCTCTCATCCCTTTCTCTCTCGCTGGTCCTTTCCTAAAGCCATAAGAGGCAGCCGATGCAGGCCAGCATGGGAATATCTTCCAGTTTCCCCAGCCTGGATGAAAACCAACGTAGGCTTAGACAGGAGTTGCTGCGATTGCAAATGAGCCGCAGGAAGTTATACTCCAAAGCTCTTGCAAATAGTTTTTTGCAGGTGAAAGTAAGAGTATTAGTAACTTCATGCCACTGTACCCTCGTGACCAAAACACCATACAGAAATAACCTTTAGGGGGAAAGGATGCATTTAGGCTCACGGATTTAGACAGTTCCTTTCTATCACTGTGGAGGGAGTGAGGGGCGGAGACTGTTTGTATCACTCATGTTGGACCAGGAAGCAAAATAAGACAGGAAGCAGGGCTGGGCATATCTTCCCAAGCCTCCCCGCCCCCCAGTGATCTCCTTCCTGCAGCCAGGTTCCAACTCCTAAAGGCTCCAGGGCTTTCAATACAGTGCCACCTGCTGAGGGGCAGGCTCTCAACCAGGAACTTCAAAGGAACACTTCACATTTCACCCCCCAACAAGGCTGGCTGTCAGAGGCTGTCCTGGTGTCAGGTGGCCCCAGGCTCATGGCTGGCACCCACACAAGAGGGAAACTTGGACACACTAGTGCATGGAAGGATGGATGCCCAGAGGGACAAATGGAAAGAGAACTAGGGAGGTAAGTCCACAACTAAGAATTCTGACAAACACACACACATATATATATGTACATATATATACACACACACACATATATACACACACACACATATATATACACACATGCACACACATACACACACATATATATATACACGCATGCACACACATACACACACATACACACACGCACACACACACATACACACACACACACAATGGCAGAGGTAGAGTCTTCTGCAGTGCCTTGATTCCAGAGCACCTGTCCCCCATTCCTACATGTCAGACTCCTGGCTTCTAGAACTCTCCATTCTGTAAAAACAAGTTTTTGCTTCTTTAAATTCCAAAAGAATACTTTTATTTCTTCAGTGGTGGAACACAGGTCGGTCCCCTATGTCTCTAGCCAGTGTCCCTTTTAGAACCAAGCTATCCCAGGCCTGCAGTGAGGGCCACAGGGGGACCACCCTCATGGAGTAGAGCAACACAGGGTCATGTGACTAAGCTCTGGCCAATGAAAAGATAACAATCTACAAGAGTGGGTACTGGGGTCATTTGATTGACCCCAGTTTCTGTTCCCTCTGAGGATTTTGTTCCTCCACAGGGCAGCTAGGCCCAGGGTGAGATGGGAAGACAAAAAGACAGGATCTGGATTGGGCCAGATCTCCTATGGCTGCTCCCATGAGCCCTTCGCCATCAATATGGAGAAGCTGGCCTCAGTGTGTCCTGGGACCTTCGTGCCAGCTCAGGCCTCACTTGCTAGTGTACTTCTTCGATATCCTACTCCCTGTCAGGGTTCCACAGCCCTATGATTTCCTCTTAGAGCCCCTGAACCCCAAGACTGCACTTTGTGTTCACTCATCCTCCCTCGATGACTGGACCTGAGGGGTCTCTTGTCTGCCATTGGACTTGTACTAGCCAACAGTTACAGACCAGCGCTTTGGAGTCAAGCATGGCACAGACTTGTTATTCTAAGATTTGAGAGACTGAAGCAGGAGACTCTTGAGTTTGGGGCCAGCCTGTGTTCCATAGTGAAACCTCGCCCCAGAATCAACACCACGAATGTCTTAGTTAGGTTTTCTACTGCTGTGAAGAGACACCATGACCACGGCAACTCTTCTAAAGGAAAACATTTGAATGGGACTGGCTTACAGTTCAGAGATTTAATTGTTATCATGGCAGGAAGCATGGAGGAGCGCAGGCACACCTGGTGCTAGAAAAGGAGTTGATCTGCAGGCAGCAGGAGATTGTGTGCCACACTGGCCATAACTTGAGCATATGCGACCTCAAATCCCGACCCCTCAGTAACACACTTCCTCCAGCAAGGCCACACTGCCTAAAAGTGCCACTCCCTATGGGCCAAACATTCAAACGCATGAGTCTATGGGGGCCAAACTTATTCAAACCACCCTAACAAAATTAAAAGGCCTGCTGGATGGACAGCTGATGAATGGTGGAAAAGAAAGGGAGGGAGGCCACTGACTTTCAGAGACATCAGTGAGACTGGCAGATACAGGACACACTACCCCCCACCCCACCCCACCCCCGTTGACAAGCTCTCAGGTGACACAATGGCCTGGAAGGACAAGCAATTGTGAAGTTCTATGTAACCCCCTTAACACAAGTGAAGGTCAGGAGACACCCAGAAGCCCAGCCCAGACCATAGGAAGCCAGGTCATAGGAGGAGGCAGGGTAGGCACACAGGAATGCTTAGCAAGCAGATGCACAAACTAGGAGATTGAGCTCACACCCTAAGTGCATGTGAGGGGAGACCAGGCAGACACCATGCCCCAGAAAAGATCTCCAGTGCCTCGTGAACAGGTCTTACAGATGGATATATAACACCAGCCACAAGGGAAAGGCCATGTGCAGGATCTGAAATTTTCTAAAAGCCACATTTTAAAAACCAGTACAGTGAGCCAGGCAGTGATGGGGCACACCTTTAATCCCAGCACTGAGCCACACCCCAGCCCCTCACTGGGGCATTCTAGGCAGGTGCTCTACCACTGAGCCACACCCCCAGCCCCTCACTGGGGGATTCTAGGCAGGTGCTCTACCACTGAGCCACACCCCAGCCCCTCACTGGGGGATTCTAGGCAGGTGCTCTACCACTGAGCCACACCCCAGCCCCTCACTGGGGGAATCTAGGCAGGTGCTCTACCACTGAGCCACACCGCAGCCCCTCACTGGGGGATTCTAGGCAGGTGCTCTACCAC
>CAJQZJ010034238.1:126-23536 GCA_907164525.1 Lophiomys imhausi
TATAGGCTCTCCCTCAAGGTCTACAGGCTCTCCCTCAAGGTCTATAGGCTCTCCCTCGAGGTCTATAGGCTCTCCCTCAAGGTCGATAGGCTCTCCCTCAAGGTCTAAAGGCTCACCTGCCTTTGGTTCTTGACCAGGTTAGCACTATAAGGCATGAAGTGGACCTTATATCCACTCTTTAAAATAACTTGTTATCCCTGTAATAGTTATGTAATTTTTACACTACTATGCTTGCCATGTTTCTCATTTTTGTTGTTGTTGTTGTTAAACACAGCTGATTACCAACTTATCTGAGAATGTCTAATCTAATTATTAAGTAACTGATAAAAATAAATTTTATTAATGTTGAAATACAGTCGCTAGAAAAAGCTTTAGTATTAAGAGAGTAATAGCACATGAAGTCTATTCCTAAAAGAGGTGCAAAGTCTTGACTATTATTTTTAAGCAAAAAAAAAATCTATGTATGCATAGAATATTCATATGTGTGTGTAGGTATGGTATTGATGTCTTTTTTGATATCAAAACCTAGAACTGGATATTTCATCTAAAGCAGCTGTCTAACAAGCTCTAAGATATACCTGTCTCTTTAGCCTGAAATGCCTTAGTAAGAGATATCTGAATTTTCACACGGGTACTGGTGATCATGAACTCAGATCCTCATGATTACACAGCATACACTGAGCCACTCAGCCATTTCTTCTGCCCAAAGCATATAGTTTTTTAAATCCTAAGAAACACCTACTGCAGTATAGTCATTTCTTCGATATTATGTTTTATAATCAGTGACCATCAAGGCTTTCTTATCCATAGTATATGTTCTACTTAATAGTATAAATCAAGTATCATCTGTCCTATACCAATACCGTGCTGGTTGCATCTCAGACTTTAAACCTTCTCAATGCAGCTCTTCTGCTTTCCACAGACCTTTACTTACACTGTGAGAATACCATGTTCATCACATCACTTGACAAATTGAAAGTTTTCATGGAAACTCTATTTCCTATTAAATAAAACATCACAGTTCCACCAAGATATTTTCAATTTGCAGGTTTAAATGCAGTCTTGTATCCAATGTAAACTTTGGCACATTGATCTTCAGTGTCTCAGAACATACATTGTTATTTTTGGAGCTATAATTATGTATAGTCATTGGATATTTTAAGTAATGAATGTACATACACTGAACTTATGATGTTCTCTTTTATCTATATCTCATGGAGTTTATTTAACTCTAGATTGTGAGTTTACAGTAAATGAAAAACAAAACAAACAGAACAACACCCAAGACTTGTAGGACCATCACTGTAAATTATTAGCACCAGAATGTCATTACTGTTAGGACTGAAACTTTCCTCTTTTTACCCTAAATTATTGGGCTGAATATTGTACATCTTTTGGTAAGGCTAACTGAGTGAATGAAAATCCTAAGCGTCTGTGTTGCACAACTGCAGCCATTAAGACGGAAAACTGCTGTCATTAGAGTCATATCCAGCATCAGTAGAAGGATGGTTGCAGAAGCATGTGTTTTTATTATTTATACAACCAGATTCCAGACACAAAATAAGTTCATGCTTAGCTTTGCAGTGGTGCACTTTTATCTTTAGAATGTTTTATGCTCAGATACAGTGATCTGTTTTTTCTATAATAGAAGAAGCAGATGTCCCTAACTGTGCTATGCATAAGAGATCGTCAGCTTGATGACCAGAGTAATATAAACCTTGTTATCTGTCCAGGTGTGAGGAGCAGGACCCTGGCTGTCCATGCCTTCAACCCTGCATTTGAAGATGAAGTCTGCAACCATGCTCTCTCCTTGATGCAAAAGGATGTGAAAAGAGTGAACACATGACCCCAGGCCCCTCCAAAGAGTTCACAGGGGTTTATTCTTTGGTTACTGCTTGGGGCAACCACTCACTTGCAAGGCCTTTGTAGCTTTCAACTTTGTCTGTTTGCAAGAGTAAAAGCTTGACCCCTTTCCTACAGCGAGTTTAACTCCTCTTTACTGCAAAGCACTTAGGACTAGAGATAGTCCTGCACTTCTTGTCCAAAGCTCTGGCTAGGAATCTTTGAATTCTACCATAATTTCTTCTCTGTGATTTTCTTCAAAATCACCTTCAGTGCTGGAGGTTTTCAGAATTTCTCTTAGACAAATAACATAATTTGTCCTGTTAAACGTTCGGTTCGTTTTGAGAGAGTTCCTTAGAGGCAAATCAGAAAAGTAAATCATATTCAAAAGGTTTGGTTGTTAAAAGTGTAAAATAGGGGACTGTGTCAATTTAGATTTGAATGAACCTCAGGCACAAATCAGAGGTCCCTCTTGGTATAAAAGACTGTAAAATTTGTGTTCTACTTTTAAGATCTCTTGCTGCATACAGGACTTTCTTTCCAAGTGCCCTAGGGTGATCTAGTTAAGTCTGTGAAGCCCAAGTCTCAGAACTGTCTGCGATTATTATGTAAAGGGAGGCGTGTCACTTGAGGACTGCTTAAGTCAGTGTGTTCTTGTGCTCTGAGAATGCTGTGTGTTCAGGGCTCAGCCGAAGAGCACCAGAGAAGCTTTCAAAATACCTGCGCTTTAGATTCCTTTATGAAAAGTTACTTGACTTCATTCTGCTTTGTAAGTACAATAAACCTGACCTGTCCCTAAGAGGAATTGTCAAGGATGTGGAGACAGAGAACGTACTGAGTCTCTGGATGTAGTTAGCCAACATCACAGTGCCCTTGCTAGATAGAGTGAGGCTCAGGTCTGATCTCATTCCTGTAATTTATAGTAGATATATTTTTTTCTTTTAATCAATTTCTGTTTTTCTTAATGTGTATGGATATGTAGCTTTTATTAATATCAGCAATCTGATTAGAATTGAAAATTTGACTCTGCTTTTGCTAATGAAAATTTTGGTTTTTAATGTCTGATTAGAGAATGATTTCAGAAATTAAGGTTAACCATACTTTAAATAAAAACTATTTAATAGGCTTATTTCATTATAACTTTGATAATGAAAGGTGTATCTCAATCCCTTTCCTTTGGTAAGAATGTGCAATATATGGAAATTTGGAATTCTTATAAATACTGAATTTGTGAAATAATGAACTTGAAGAAATCTTTTCATTTTCTGATCCTTGAGACATAGAAGTTCAGTAAGTTTCTTTTATGAGTCTTAAAGAACAGCTGTGTGACAGTGACATAAAATGTTGTACCTGACATGGAAAGAGATAAATGTACAGATGTCACTCTTACACACAGTGAATTTGTTTGGATGACTATCTTCCTTTACAAAATATATAAGAAAATAGGAAAACGATTTCCATCAGCCACAGAAGAAAAGAGGGGGCAATACCACAGGAGAGTCAGGCAAGGAGGAGAGCAACTAGGAGAGTGAACAGGCAGATTATACTCATTCCCTCACTTAAGTTGGAAACCTAGAGAAGAGAGGGGTAAACACATACTCAGTGTCTGATGCAGAACACATCGCTGTGCATGACCGATTCCTCCTGCATACTTACACTAGAAGATTTCTCTTAAATTGTTTTAGCCAGCACCTGTGAAACCGTGACCCCAGACCAGCAACACCATCACCAGAGAACTTGGTTAAAATGCAAGATTTTCAGGCCTTGCCTAGACGCATTGAATCAAAATCTTTGTGCATGGATCTCTGGCACTCTGTATTTTAACAAACATTCCATGTTACTGTGACTCAGCTGCAGGTTAATGCTCTTACACTAGCTGAATAGGTTTCTTAATCTATAAAATAGAAACAGAAACAGGCTTTTTAGAGTTATAGTTAATAAAATGCATGTGTATGTTAATCACTCAGCCATGGGAAGAATACCATTGTCCTTCCAGATTCATCTTGGATGCTTTCCAGTTCTTGATGTAGTCTTTATTCTCCACACAGACAGCACCTCTTTTCCTTTTTGAAAACTAAATAGCCTTGAATTCCAATTTCAGACTGTATTATATTATCATTCCTTTATCTTTACTATATCATGGTTAATTCTTGTAGGTAGAAGAAAGATTGTTCACTATGGTAAGATTAATGCTAGCATTTAATAGCATAGGGAACTTAAAATAGCAAGCCTGCACTTTAAGATAAAAGACTTACTTCCGAAGTGACAAGTTCTTGGGAACTCGCCCAGGACAGATGACTTCTCTGATCCTGGGATTGGGGGAGGATATGCCCTGGGGCGCTGTCCCCGGAGGACTGCCTGTGAATTCCCACCCCTCTGCAAAAAGCTTTTGAAAAGACTGATCCCAGGGGCACAACTTGAAAGATGCCAGAAAGCTTTTGTTGAAGATATTTATGTCAAGATTCACATAGAAAGAGCATTGTGCTTTTCTCCTCTGCCTGTCTCACCATCCTCCTCTCTGACAGAGAAATTCTTTTTTTTATTTATTTTTACTTTTTTATACTTTATTTTTTCATTTCTTCAAGTTACATCTCAGTCACAATCCCTTACCTACTCCCCCTTCCTGTCCCACCATTCCACCCTCTTCCCCCCAACACCTTCCCCTTTCAGTCCAACGAATGGTTCCTTCTCTTATAACAGTAAATACTATACAAAACAACAGAAATAAATACGCCACATTTATGAGAGTTAAATGGTCCAGCATACATTCCCAATGTCCAGTTCATACATATTTGGCCCCTGACTTTAACATTCTACCATCTAACCATCTCCATGAGTTTAAAGTTCTATATCTGACTCAGCTTTCATACTAACTTGCATCACTATTAAAAACATCTTCTTAGATCCAGAACACCCTCTTGATTCCTAAACAACTCAAAATTTAACTATGAGACTGTAGCTATCTATTCTTCAACCACCTCAGAGACCTGAGAGGGATAAATATATCTGATTATGTAGGAAGTGCAGGGCCTGCAGCTTCCAAAACTAAGAAATGACAAACCAATGACTGCCTGGACAGTTCCCATTTTCTCTCCATACGTTAGAGCATCAATCTTCAGCTTTTGATCCTGTTTCTCTGACAGACATTGATTGTAGAGCAGGGATTATGAAGGACTTACCTACCCTGTCTTGGCAGAGCTAGGCTGTCGACTTCCCTGCTACCAAGTTTTGTCCTTTCTGGACAGCAGTCTGTCTGCAGTTGAAGCAAGGGTTTTTTTCATGCCAAGAGATAGGCTTGCCACTAATTCAACCATCTCACATTGGAGATTCTTCGATGCTCATCTTCTACTTGGAGTAGAATAGGGGGTGCTGTCAGGAATGATATGTCTCGATATCAAAAAAATCTTAATTTAAGACAACATCTTTGAATGCCATATTCTGCAGATCTCTTGGGGTTTTTGAAGATGCCCTATCTATCTCTTGTATTTAGATAAGCAAATGTTGCTTGTCTCTTAACAACTTGATTTCTGAGTAGCTTAGAGAATATCTGTGATAGACTGTCATAGTAGCTATCAAAGTGACATGCTTGCATGACTAGGAGTTTGTATTTCTTAACTATCCTAAACGGTTTAAGACGGTTGGTATCAAGAGGCCAGAGCTTCACATTTCATTTTTAAGTATCTCCAGGTACAATACCTTTAAGAAGCGTTACCTTTAATTTTATATCAATATACAAAGATCTATTCCAATGTGGCCAAATATACTCTTAATTTTGTATCAATAAAAAAAGATCAATGCCTATGTAGCCCAAAACAATCTTAATATTACGTCAATATACAAGGGTCAATACCATTGTGGACAACTATAATCTTAATTTTGTATCAATATACAAAGATCAATACCGATGTAGTCCAATACAATCTTAATTTTGCACAATAAACAATGGTCAATACCACTTTAGCCAAATATACTACTAATTTTGTATCAATATACAAAGGTATAAGGGCATATTCAATAATCTGCCCCTTCTTCTTGGACCTTCCTGTGCTATGTCTATGTCCCATTTTTCTCAAGTCTGTGGACTCCTACATAGGACAGAAAGAAGGATACAGAAAAGGAAAAGAAGGAAGTCCCTGGGTCTAACCTCCAAAACCCATTTAACAAGACCATTTAACAGCTTGTAGTCTCTTCCCCTAAATAACAAAGTTTTTTGTTATCCTTCAAATAACCAAAAAGGGAGGGGAGAAACACCCTCCCTACCCTCTGGGCACGGGACGTCACTCTCTTAAAATGACTTCCTGCTGATTTGGGTGGTAGTAAACCTGTTTGGGGCCCGAACCAGAATGGAAAAATGGTTAAAAATGTTAGTACAATACTTTTATGTTCAGTCTTTTTGTGCTCAGCTGTTTAGATGTCCTAAGAAGTTTGTAGGCAAAAGCTGATCTTCCTGGCTTTACTGAAGTTTTGGCTGGGGCAGTGTGTGGAGCTGAACGATCTTAGCGATTTTGAGTTGTTGTGGTTGTAGAATTTTGATGGAAACAGCTATTGAGGGAGTCTGAAGGCTGAATCATCTGGGTCACTCGTCTTCTTTGGTGTCTGATTCTGATTTCTGTTGAGGTTTCTGTTGTCCCTGGTTTCCTTGAATGGATGCTTTAAATCTCCTGGAAAGAATAGAACAGAGCCCTGCCCTAATCCTAACTCTGGGACAATACCTTTTTTTGGGGGGGGGGTCAGGTAATATTTCTCCTGAAGCAAATTTGGTTTTTTGACAATATATAAAGTACTATCTTTCAATCTGGATTAAAGAAGAAATTATTTTGTTATTTTGGAGCTAAACAAGCCTTAGTGTATATATTTTGAGATCTCAAAGGACAATTTGTTTGTATTGAGTAGGCCTTTTGTAAGTAGCTTCTAAACTTAAGTCCTTCTAAATCCTATGTGTCTGTCTCTGCATTTTAATTATTGGGATCAAAGATCTGTGGTTCCCATCTGAAAGGATTAAAGATGTGTTCCACCACTCCTGGATCGAAGTTTTTCTCTATTCAGAGTTTGTTTTGTATCAGGCTGACCTTGAGCTGTGAGATCTGCCTGTTTCTGTCTCTAGTGTGTTGGGATTAAGGGTGTACTCTTCTTGAATGATGGGATTAAGGGTGTGCACCCTCACCACCCTGTTCCATGTAACTCTAGAATTTATAAGACCACTAACTCTATAGTGCTCCTCCCGTCTCTGCTGAAGTTAAAGGCATGGGCAAACACCACACTTTTCATGTATTTTACTTTAGCTCTCAGTTTTTTCGACACTTGGAGGTTTATAAAACAAGGTTGAATGGCTGCAACCTTTATTTTATTTACAGTGTTTTAAAATTGTTACCTGCTTTTTTAAAAATTAATAAATTTATTTGTTTGTTGCTTCAGGTTACATCTCTATCATATTGTCTTCTTTCCCCGCTTCCCAGCCCCACGCTCCCATCCTCTACCCCCCAACCCTTCCCTCTTGTTCCTCTGGGGTGGAGTGTCCCTACATAACAGTCCCTCGCCACAGTTCAGGAGTCATATGAGGCCAAAGAGCCTCTTCGTACACCGGGGGCCGACGAGGCAGTACAGCCAGTGAAAGGTGTCTCCTTACTACGAGGGGAAAACTAAAAAAAGACCAACAAACACACAAACCCACAAAACAAAGAACAACAACAAAAAAAGAAAGGAAAAAGAAAAAAAAGTCTAAGTCCATGTTCTTTTTGGTGTGTTGGTTGTAGTACAGATATCCTATACTATATAGCTAAAATCTGACTATAAGTGAGTAGATGCCATGGGCATCCTACTGAGTCTGGGTTAGCTCACTCAGGATGAGCTTCTCTAGTTCCATCCATTTGGTTTCAAATTGCATAATTTCATTATTTCTGATAGCTGAGTAGTATTCCATTGTATAGATGTACCACAGTTTTTTAATCCATTCTTCAGTTGAGGGACATCTGGTTTGTTTCCAATTTCTAGCTATTACAAATAAGGCTGCTATGAACATAGATGAGGAGACTTCCCTATGACTCCGTGAGGTGTCCTTTGGGTGTATACCCAGAAGTGGAATGGCTGGGTCATGAGGCAAAGTATTCCAAGATTTCTAAGATATCGCCATACTGACCTCCATAGTGGTTGCACAAGCCTGCACTTGTAGGGTTCCCCTTTCTCCACACCCTCGCCAGCATGTGCTGTCATTTGAATTCTTTATCTTAGCCATTCTGACAGGTGTGAGATGGAATCTCAAAGTTGTCTTGAGTTGCATTTCTCTGATGATTAAGGATGTTGAGCATTTCTTCAGGTGTCTCTAGGCCATTAGGGATTCCTTCTTTGTGAATTCTCTATTTAGATCCGTCTCCATTTTTTGATTGGATTATTTGGTTTCTTGGCATTTAGTTTCTTGAGTTCTTTGTAGATTTTGGATAATAGCCCTCTATCAGATGTGGGGTTAGTGAAGATTTTCTCCCAGTCTGTTGGTTGCCATTTTGTTCGAATGGCAGTGTCTTTTGCCTTACAGAAGCTTTTCAGTTTCATGAGGTCCCATTTATTGATTGTTGATCTCAGGTCCTGAGCTGTTGGTGTTCTGTTCAGGAAGTTGTCACTTGTGCCAATGAGTTCGAGGGTTTCTCCTACTTTTTCTTCTAGTAGATTTAGTGTGACAGGCCTTATGTTAAGGTCTTTGATCCACTTGGATTTAGTTTTGTACAAGGTGATAAGTATAGGTCTAATTTCACTCTTTTGCAAGTGGACATCCAGTTGGACCAGCACCATTTGTTGAAGATGCTGTCCTGTTTCCATTGTGCCATTTTGGCTTCTTTGTCAAAGATTAGTTGGCCATAGGTGTGTGGGTCGATTTTTGGGTCTTCAATTCGATTCCATTGATCTACTGGTCTGTTTCTATACCAGTACCATGCTGTTTTTACTATTATTTCTCTGTAGTACAGCTTGAAATCTGGGATGGTGATACCTACAGATGCTTTTTTATTGTACAGGATTGATTTAGCTATTCTGGGCTTTTTGTTGTTCCATATGAAATTAAAAATAGCTCTTTCCATGTCTATAAAGAATTGTGTTGGTATTTTGATAGGAATTGCATTGTATCTATATATTGCTTTTGGTAGGATAGCCATTGTGATTATGTTGATCCTACCCATCCATGAGCATGGGAGGTCTTTCCATCTTCTAAAGGCCTTTTCCATTTCTTTCTTCAGGGGCTTGAAGTTCTTGTTGTACAGGTCCTTTACATGCTTGGTTAGGGTTACCCCCAGGTATTTTATGTTGTTTGTGGCTATTGTGAAGGGGGTTGTTTCCCTTATTTCTTTCTCAGCCCATTTGTTTGTTGTATAAAGAAGGGCTTCTGATTTTTTTTTTTTTTTTTTAGTTAATTTTGTATCCAGCCACCTTGCTGAAGGTGGCTGTAAGAGTTTTCTGGTGGAATTTTTGGGGTCGCTTATATATACTATCATATCATCTTCAAATAGGGATAATTAGACTTCTTCGTTTCCAATATTATCCCTTTGATCTCCTTTAGTTGTCTTATTGCTCTAGCAAGAACTTCAAGTACTATATTGAAGAGATATGGTGAAAGTGGATATCCTTGTCTTGTCCTGAGTTTAGAGGAAATGCTTCAAGCTTCTCTACATTTAATTTGATGTTGGCCACTGGCCTGCTGTATATTGCCTTTATTATTTCTAGGTATGGTCCTTGTATGCCCGTTCTTTACAGAACGTTTAGCATGAAGGGGTGTGGGATTTTGTCAAATGCTTTTTCTGCATCTAGCGAGATTATCATGTGGTTTTTTTCTTTCATCTTGTTTATATGGTGAATTACGTTGATAGACTTTCGTATGTTGAACCATCCCTGCATCCCTGAGATGAAGCCTACTTGATCATGGTGTATGATACTTTTGATGTGTTCTTGAATTCGGTTTGCTAGTATTTTATTAAATATTTTTGCATCTATGTTAATGAGGGAGATTGGTCTGAAGTTCTCTTTCTTTGTTGGGTCTTTGTGTGGTTTAGGAATCTGAGTGACAGTGACCTCATACAATGAGTTTGGCAATGTTCTTTCTGATTCTATGTGGTGGAAGAGTTTGAAGATTATTGATGTTATCTCCTTTTTGAAGGTCCGGGAGAATTCTATGCTAAAGCCATCTGGCCCTGGGCTTTTTTTGGTTGGGAGATTTTTAAAGACTGTTTCTATTTCCTTTGGGGTTATTGGGCTGTTTATTTTGTTAATCTGATGTTGATTTAGTTTTGGTAGGTGTAATCTATCAAGGAAATTGTTCATTTCACTTAGGTTTTCAAATTTGGTGGAATATAGATTTTTTAAAGTAGGACCCAAATATTCTCTGGATCTCCTCAATGTCTGTTGTTATTTCTCCCTTTTCATTTCTGATTTTGTTGATTTGGGTTCTTTCCCTTTGCCTTTTAGTTAGTTTGGCTAGGCGTCTGTCTATTTTGTTGATTTTCTTGAAGAACAAACTCTTGGTTTTATTAATTCTTTGTATGGTTCTAATTGTTTCTAAGTTGTTGATTTCAGCCCTAAGTTTGATGATCTCCTGCCTTCTGCTCCTCTTGGGAGTGTTTGCTTCTTTTTTTTTTCCAATTCACCCAGTTAGCTGTTAATTCGCTAATATGAGCTGTCACAATTTTCTTTTTGAAGGCACTTAGTGCTATGAACTTTCCTCCTAGCACAACTTTCATTGTATCCCATAGGTTTGGGTATGTGTGCCTTCATTGTCGTTGGATTTTAAGAAGTCTTTGATTTCCTTCTCTATTTCTTCCCTGACCCAGTAGTCATCCAGTAAGGAGCTGTTCAATTTCCATGTGTGTGTAGGCTTTCTGTTGATTCTTTTGCTGTTGAAGACCAGCTTTATTCCATGGTGGTCTGATAAGATACAAGGTGTTATTTCAATTTTCTTGTATCTGTTGAGACTATCTTTGTGTCCGACTATGTGGTCGATTTTGGAGACGGTTCCATGAGGTGCTGAGAAGAAGGTGTATTCCTTTGTGTTTGGGTGAAACGTTCTGTAGATATCTGTTAGGTCCATTTGTTTCATGATCTCTGTTAGACTCAATATTTCTCTGTTTGGCCTCAGTCTTGATGATCTGTCCATTATTGTGAGTGCAGTGTTGAAGTCTCCCACTACTAATGTGTTGTGATCGATGTGCGATTCAAGTTTTAGAAGCGTTTCTTTTACAAATGTAGGTGCCTTTGTATTTGGGGCATAGATGTTCAATATTGAGATGTCCTCTTGGTGGATATTCCCTTTAATGAGTATATAATGCCCTTCTCTGTGTTTTTTCATTAACTTCAGTTGGAAGTCTGTTTTGTTTGATATTAGGATTGCTACTCCAGCTTGCTTCCTGGGTCCATTTGCTTGGAAAACCTTTTCCCAGCCCCTTACTCTGAGGTAGTGTCTATCTTTGATAGTGAGATGTGTTTCTTGTATGCAGAAAAAAGATGGTCTTGCTTGTGGATCCAATGTGTAAACCTGTGTCTTTTTATTGTGGAGTTGAGTCCATTGATGTTGATGGATGTTAGTGACCTGGGGTTGTTATTTCCCATTAGTTTGGTATAGGTGATCGTCCTGTGCCTCTTTTGGTTTAGTTGCTGTGGGGTTTTCTATTCCCTTTGTTTTCTTGGGTGTAGTTTTCTTCTCTGGGTTGGAATTTTCCTTCTAGGATTTTCTGTAGGGCTGGGTTTGTGGGTAGATATTGTTTAAATTTGATTTTGTCGTGGAATATCTTTTTTTCTCCATATATGTTGATAGAGATTTTTGCTGGGTGTAATAGTCTGGCTGGGCACCTATGTTCTCTCAGGACTTGTAGGATATTTGTCCAGGCCCGTCTAGCTTTTAAAGTTTCTGAGGAGAAGTCAGGTGTAATTCTGATGGGTCTGCCATTGTATGTGACTTGACCTTTTTCCTCTTTCAGCTTTTAATATTCTTTCTTTGTTCTGTACATTTGGTGTTTCAATTATTATGTGGTGAGAGAAGTTTCTTTTCTGATCTACTCTGTTTGGTGTTCTGTAAGCCTCTTGGATTTTTATTGGCATCTCTTTTTTTCAGGTTTGGAAAGTTTTCTTCTATGATTTTGTTGAAGATATTTCCTGGACCTTAGAGTCGGGAGTCTTGTCTTTCCTCTATGCCTATAATTCTTAGGTTCTGCTAAGGTGACTCAGCTTGAACAGGAAAAGGACAAAGCAATGAAAGATTTCCAGACAAAAACAAGCAAACTTGAGAAGGAAATGTACAAAATGAACAATACCATTCAAGACATGAAAATAGAAATAGAAACAATAAAGAAAACACAGTCAGAGTTAAAAGAGGAAGTGGAGAATCAAGGGAAGAGAACAGGAACTATGGATGTGAGTATCAAAAATAGGATGCAAGAGATGGAAGATAGGATCTCAGGCATGGAAGATTCGATGGAAGAAATCAGTACAACATCCAAAGAAAATGAGTAGGCTAAAAAATTTCTCACCCACAACATCCAAGAAATCAAGGACTCAATGAAAAGACGGAACCTGAGAAATTCTTTTCATGGATATCTGGAGACTTGATGGACCGCTGCTCTGTGGGAGTTGTCTCTCTTTGTAATGTAGGAACTTCAGTTCAGACTGAACACTGAAGCAGGACCCTTGTAGGTTCTGCCAGAGCTATTGGAGTGCCTAAGAAGAGAGTTGTCTCCCCTCATAGCCCAGGGACTGGTCAGATTTACTGAACGCTGAAGCAATTCTTACAGCCTTGGGACTGAGAGACTTTTTATATGCTAAATATTGGTCTATATAAATCAGCAGAGGTGATTCCTGCCTAATAAACTGTCTTGGGATCTAAATAACAGTAGTAATTTCTATCCTAGAACATACAATCTCCAAGCCATGTTTTTTGTTTGTTTGTTTGTTTGATTGGGTTGGTTTGGTTTTTGTTTTTTGACTGGTTTTACATTACCAGATAAGTATTCATTCTTCCAGAGTGGCCCATAGTATAATCTGAGAAAGAATGGTTACCACCTAACAGTCATGCAATGCTTTAACACATCTTGCTTGGCAGGTTGGTATTGCAATTCAGAGGGTTCACAGCAGGGAAATATCATGAATGTCTTTCTTCTCCCAGTAACTTCCAGCACTATGAAAGTTATCCAACAATGAAAAAGAATCCAGATCAATCCCAGCTTGATTTTTTTATATATTACAATCAAGGACAGTGGTGTTTTCTGAGTTGGTTCTTATCATCTAGTTATGGTGGGCAACCAAGAAGAATGACAAGAGCCTGTACAATTCACAAGAACATTGACCAACAACTTACAATGAGGTAACCTCACACATAAATCTGGACTTTTTGTTTAATAAACACTGGCTTCTAGGTGTTGCATTATCTGGCCTTGCAGGATATTTTTCCTCTATTTTTTTCTTTTAACAATAATATTTTATTTTATTGATTGTGTTATGTAAGTATACATCTGTGTGCCAAGGCATGCATGTAGAGATCAGAGGATAACTTATAAGAAGCTTTGAGAGCAATCCCAGTTTTATCAAATTCAGATTATCAGGCTTAGTCACAGTTGTCTTTACCCACTGAACAATCTTGTGGATCATGTTTTTGAGTTATAGATTTTTAACTGACTTAAAATGTAGTCAGTTTCCACACCACATGCTGGCGAGGCTGTGTAGAAAGGAGAACACTCCTCCATTGCTGGTGGGAGTGTAAACTTGTAAACCACTATGGAAATCAGTTTGGCGATATCTTAGAAAACTTGGATTAGCTCTACCTCAAGACCCAGCCATAGCACTTCTGAGTATACATCAAAATGATTCCTCACCATTACACAAGGACACCTCCTCATCTATGTTCATAGCAGCTTTATTTGTAATAACTAGAAACTGGAAACAATCCAGATGTCCCTCAACCAAAGAATGGATAAAAAATACTGTGGTACATTTACACAATGGTATACTACTCAGCTATCAGAAACAAGGAATCATGCAAATTACAGCCAAATGGATGGAACTAGAAACGCTCATCCTGAGTGAGCTAACCCACACTCAGAAAGATGCACATGGCATCTATTCACTTACAATTGGATTTTAGCCATGTAGTACAGGATAACTATTTTACAACCAACACACCAAAAGGAACAGGAACATAGACCTTATTACCTGTTAGTGGGACACTTTGCCCTAATAGAGTTGCCATATAGGTTCCCAGTGCAAGAGGAAGCTCTTAACACACATATGACTGTTGAACTGAGTGGGGCTGATATGTAGGGGCAACCCCTCTGGAGGAGTAGGAGAGGTGGGAGAGGAGGAAGAGGTTGGGAGGGTGGAACCAGGAGGGGTGGAGAGAAGAGACTGTGATGGAGATGTAGCTTGAAGTAATAAATAAACAAAAAAAAAATTTTTTAATGTAGTCAGTTTCCATATGATGTTTTATAGGTCGGTTAACTCTCCCTTATAACCACTCTCCTCCTCTACTCTCCAAACCCCATCACTACTTAAACCGTTTGGGTAGTGCCTGTCTTAAGTAGGGGCTAGTAGAGCATAAGGAAATGAAAGTAGACAGTGGATTATTAAATCTCTCCATTGCATGGGCTTTAAGACATGAGGAATATACATCAAATACCAAACTATCTGTGAACTGCATTTCTTCATGAAGTTTAAAATTGAATAAATTATACTGATCACTGCCCTCTAAACTTGTGGTAGTGGTTAACTTTTACTCCTCTTCCTGCCATGGCTGTTGAGTGGATAGCAATGGAGGGAGTATGCTTGAGTTCCAAGCATATGTACACATGTACATTAGCTGCTGCTGTTGATAAGCTTGATAAATTTGATCTGTGTGGGACTTTGAGGAAAAACCTTGGATTCTGCTCATGAATGCACTGGACAGGAGAGAATATGACGAGAACTGATCTCTCCCAGATTTCAGGGAGTGTGGGTCTTGTGTGGGCATGGTCCAAGGACTCTCTCCATTGACTGCATTGAATAAATGGATATCTTTTCTGTTATCTCCCATGTAACTTTTGTGACTCTGGTTTGGAATCTCGCTGGTAGGTTGTCATATTACTTTTTTATCAGTACCATTGCTCATTGCTACAAGCATAGGGCCTCAACACAATTTTATTATCTATCACTGTTTAAGCAAAAAGCCACAGGTGTCCTATCAGTTTACAATCAATTTGTCAGCATGGTTCAAGTCTGTCTGGAAGTTCTGTCTACAGTATCTTTACGTTTTCCTCAAAACATGTCTTGTTGTGGCTGTAGGACTGAGGGGACTGTTTCTTTGGTGGGTATCTGCTGCAACACATTCTCACTTTGTAATGGACACTTACATTCTTTAATTTTTCAATCTCCTTCACCCATCTCAAAAGCCAGTGAGAGCATGTTGAGATCTTCTCAAGCTGCATTCTGTTGTCTGAATTTTCAGTTCCCTCATCTACTTATAAGGACTCCTGAAAGTACATAGGCACTTCCATGATAACCCAGGGCAGACTTACTTTTAAAGATGTGTTTTTAGCTAGTTTTTGTGTGTAGATGTTTTGGTGGTGTGCATAAAAGGGTGTCAGATCTTCTAGATCTAGAGTGACTGACAGTTGTGAGCTACCTGATATTGGTGTTCAGAATCTAACTCAGATCCACTGCAGTAAAAATTGCTCCCAAACTATGAGCCATCTCTCCAGCCCCAGTCTTAAAATTTTAAAGTTGAAAGATGATCAAATGATGTCCTCTTGAAAGCACATTATCATTTACTATTGCATAACCATGGATGTAAAACAAGCAGTTAAATATCATGGAAAACCCAAATCCTGCCCAGCAATAGTCTAAGAAGCTATTTTCTGAAGATTTTACTGCTATAGTTTATGTTGTCTCATTGACAGTTTATTTTACTATACAAAGTTTATACATTTCTTCAGTTTATTTTAAATAAGATGAAGTATTAATTTAAGAGCAATAGAAAGAGAAAGAAGGAGAGGGGAGGGGGGAAAAGGGCATAGAGGGGGGAAGGGAGTTATTGAGTACTTGAGAGAAGAGGAATAATTGTTAGGCAATTTCATGTATATCATTTCATCAATTAGTATTTATTATAAAGTGGTGTAAAACAAGATTCAGTCAAGAATTAAAGTTTGTGTTTCATAAGAATTCTGAGCCGTTGTAACACAAAAGACAAACTCGTGATCACCAGAAAGCATTGCCTCATTGCACTATCTGCCATAGTTCTCTGAGAATCACTGGAGATGGAAACAGGCAGAAGATGTAATTATCACTGCACCAGAACAAAACACCAGTCTGAGCACCATCTCCGAGTAAGTTTTGTTCTGTTTTATTTTCATACTTGATTTTTGTTTGTTTGTTTGTTTTGAGACCAGATCTCACACTATTCCAAGCTGATCTGAACCTCACCATGTATCATGATAGATCAGAGCAACTGGCAACATGGTGACCAGGAAGCAGAGCAAAGGGCACATAAGAAGTGGCAAATCCTGCCCCTGGAAGACATGACCCAGTGATATATTCCACAGGAGAATCTTAGTATACCACAACCAACCAACGGGGGACACATTCTAATGAACAGGTCTATTGAGGACATTTCAAATTCAAGCCAAACACCCCTATTTCTTCCCCTAGTTCACTCTCTGTTCTGTGGCCTTTTCACTGAAAGCCTGGTCAATTATGGAATCCTGGTTTGCATAACCACTTTGAAAACATATTTTAATCCTATAGTATATCTAGTTTTTAGTATATTTCAGAAATTTCTATACTTCCAGCAATATAGTTTGAATGAGTCAAACATGAATTTTAAAAAAGAAATGTATCAAACGACTATTTTGTGTGCACAGTTCAGTTTGTCCATTGTAGAGCCTCTGAAAAGAGATACAATAACCCACAATTTTCTATACATAAGTCCATAATAAATGCTTAGTATTAGAAATAACTTTTACTCTTTAATTATCTAATAGTCTTGCATTTTTCAACATTAATACAAGGATAGATTATTTCAAATAATAATCTAATCTTTCTTCTTTAGGCACCAGAGAATTATTACTTCATTCAGTGCATGATAATAAGAATTTTCTTTAATCTTTTTGATCCACTTACTCTTCCTACCTTTGCTCAATAAACTTTCAGTAAACATTCCTATCTTCATTTCAGTCATGTCTGTTTTGAGTTCAGTCAAATATTTCAGTCACAGAAAGTCAGATGCTAGCCCTTTAGCCTTCATAATTTTTGTAAATAAAAAAAAATGCATATTATATCCCAGCAAAGCAAGCAGTTGGACTTGGTACATATTTTTTCTTCTTTTTGTGGCGGAGGTCACAATGGTAGGGGTAGGGCTGGGAGGATGGGAAGTGAGTGTAATTGGAGTATATTATGCAAATTCCCAAATAATCAATAAATACATTATGTTGGGAAAAAAGTGTACCAGATGAAGCAAATTAGAAAAAAAAATCATGAAGTATGGAAATAAACAAAAAAGGTTATATTTTCATCACAAGATATAATTATTGATAAATGTTTATTTATCTGTGTTCATTCTTAAAACAAAACTAATATTAAAGATATATTTTTCACCATACTTCTATATTCAAATTATGGCATGACCATGTTCTATATTATCAAATACTTTTCCATGACATTAATGTTCTAACTATAATGTTACTTTATTTTGGTGTTTATTGATTGCTTATTTTTTGTGTTTTGTAGGATTTATTAAATGATTTATGCATGGACTACTCCATGTAATTGTCACAAAACCAATATAATACAATTAGAAAATTACAATATTTGTGCTCTTGATAAAGAAGTATTCCCGCAAGGCATTTAAGCACATGGTTATATAACTAACTTGTTGCTGAAAAAATACATTTTCTTTGTTTTACAAAATATCTTTATGTTTATTTTTTACTTCAAGTTACATCTCCATTGCAGTGCCCTCTTTCTACTCCTCCTGAGTCCTCCTTCGTCATTCTTATTCTTTTTCTTTTTTTCCTTTCTTTTCTTTCTTTCTTTCTTTTTCTTTTCTTTTCTTTTTTTTTTTTTTTTTTGTTCATTACTTCAAGTTACATCTCCATCACAGTTCCCTCTCTCTACCCATCCTGGTCCCACCTTCCCACCTCGCCCCTATCTCCCACCTATCCTACTCCTCCAGAATGGATTGTCCCTACATAACAGTCCCCCTCAGATCAACAGTCATATGAGTGTTATGAGCTTCCTCTTGCTCTGGGGGCCTATATGGCAACTCTATTAGAGCAAAGTGTCCCAATAACAGATAACAAGGTTCCTGTAAAAAAAAATAAATAAATATATTTTTTTTAATTTGCTTCATTGATCTCTCAATTTCAATATGTCTTTCAGTCTCATCAATAATCTCATTATTACTTATGTAATTATTGAATAACATTAATTATCAAGTCAGCTTCATTTTTCAAAATCTGCCAAATTTGGTGATTTCTTCCATTGGATGTATGATCTTTAAAGAATCTCACAATTTACAGTCATTTTAGACATGGATCCAAGATCTAAAATCTTTCTCTAGAAATTGGGCAGAAAATATGCTTATATCAACAATATTACATCTAATTTTTTTTTTTTTTTTGGTCCCAAAGCAGGGTTCTTTCATAAACTCAACAAGTAGGCATGAAACTGGCATTTCTAATGTTTGGTTTGGGAAGGATGGTAGTCATGGTCAGTTGGAGGAAGGTGCTTATAGCTTGTCTAATACTTTCTCCTGAAGAGAGCTGAAGCAATGTCATTGTAGCCTTTGACTACTTTGTTCCATAGACAGAAACTCAGGGGTGTAGAAATCCCAGTGACTATCCTCTCATCTTGTTTGAAATGAAAAAGAGACACATTTCTCCCTGATTTTCCCTCAGTGACAGCTTCATTAATGAACCAATTGTAGATAGTCATATAAAATGTCTTCATTTAAGATTTAAAAACAAATACTTTTGTGTATATTGTTTCCTTAGAAATGCACGTGGGTGAGTTTATCTTTGTCATTTTCTATTGCTGTGAAGAGACACCATGACCAAAGCAACTCTTAGATGAGAAAACATTTAATTGTGTGCTTGCTTATAGTTTCAGCAGTGTAGTTCATTATCATCATGGCGGGAACTATGATAGCATGTAAGCAAGTTCAGGAGCAGACAGAGAGAGAGATTGGGCCTACCATGGGCTGTTAAAACCTCAAAGCCTACACCCAGGGGTAAACTTCCTCCAACAAGGCTACCCCAAGATCCTTTTAATTCTCTCAAATAATTCCACTCCCTGGTGGCTCTGCATTTGATGAATGACCCTATGGGGCCATTCTTATTCAAACTGCCACATTTACCATATGATTGTGTGCACCATGTGCATGCAGGTACCTGTGTGGGCTTGAAGAGTGTTTCAGAGTCTCTGGAACTGGAACTACATGAGATCCTAAGTCACCTAATGTGAGTCCTGAGATGGAACCTGAGTCCTCGGTAAGGGTACTTTTAATTGTAGTGCTTTAACTGCTTAGGAATCTCCCTAGATTTATTAAATGGGATTCCTTAAAGGAATTGTGGCTGCTATTTTTGTTTCTGGAGTATCAAAAGTTGTTAACAGCTGGTATGGCCTACAACCTATGAATTCTCTGTGATATTCTGAAAGAAAATAATAACTGTATTAGAGTTAGAGTCCTGCTGTATCTGAAAAAAATTCTAAGATCATATTTGACCATTTTACTGTCATAATTCATTTACTAAATCATCTACTTCATTTTAATACTATTAACATAATATGTGTCTATATCAACTTTGAAATCTTAGATTACTTCATTGAAATTTCTATATCGTTGGACTTTGCAGTCAACTATGAAAAAGCTTGTTGTATAGCAGTTACCCAATAATAATAGTCTGACTAATAATCTCACTATTTGTATTGGTTATTTAGACATTATTGTGACAAAATAACTGAGCAAAGTGACTTAAGAAAGGAAGTATTTTTTTTTCATAGTTTCAAGGTACAGTTTACTATGGTTGACAGTATTATCTCTCTCTCTCTCTCTCTCTCTCTCTCTCTCTCTTTCTCATTCTCTCTCTTTCTGTTTCTTTATTTCAGTTCTCCAGTCCATGGGGTGCTTGGTGCCACTTATGTTCCATGTGGATCTTTACTATACTGTTAAAGCTTTCTCACAGTACCCTCACTTGCACACTCACTGCTGTGACTCCTAAGGTTTCTAAATCCAGTCAAAAAGGCAATGCAAGTCAACTATCACACTGTGGATTATGTAAAAGTCCCAGAAAGGAGAAACTGAGAATGCAGTCTTAGTTTTCAGATTCTAATTTTGGGCAAAAACTTCTCACAAAAAAATTTATTTGACAGAAATATCAACAACATAACATTTAAAATGGATTGTGTCTGCTCTTTTAATTTTACTGCTATGCAATGACTGTATTGGCTGGTACACACAGAATTTTAAAAATGGACATTGGGGGAAATCAGAAATCTTTACTGCAGCAATATCTGTTCTATTACGTGCATTTATAGTGCAATGACTCAAATGTATGTATGAGCTTAAAGTGGTAGTATATTCTGTATATTAAATTCAGATTTATAGTACATTCTGTATATTAAATTCAGATTTATATTTGGTAAACATATATCTATATGTCAAGGATTTATTTCCTGCTATCTCCATACATTTTGCCCTAGAATTCACTGCTTGTTTGGTTTTTCTGCATCTGTTCCCTTTGTTGTTCCTGGGACACAAGAGGGTTTGACTTTTCATCCTGATAACCACTTTGTTGTGTACCTTATGGTTGTATTAATGATGGCTAGTAAAACACCCCACACACCACTGGACCAGAGATGGCTGACAGGAGAAATTAGTCATAATAAGGGGTATAGATCAGATAGACTGTGCTTTAATGCCATTAAGAAATTACTCAAACAAGACTATTAAGTGTGATTACCAAACACTCAGGCAGCTAAAATGTTGTCTTTGAGAATACAGGCACTGGATTTTTAGTTATAGACAGAGACATCAATAAACCCTCCTCTCTTCAGAAGCCAAAAAAGCAGAGGAAACTATCTGAAGGAATTGGATTTAAGTGTGCTCTTTGAAGCTGACAAGAAATGCTGTTCAGTATGTGCCAAGTTTAAAATGTTCTTACTCAAGGGTAAATTGGATATGGTAGCAGTTAGCAAAGGCCATTTACAATCATTTATGAACATTCAGATCTTTCCCTGTGCCCCTTTTGAAAAAAAAATGAAGATTAATGAAAACATTGCAGAAGATATAACTGTTTCATTTTTATTTTTATATACATTTTGAAATGACAAAAGTCACATCTTGTTTATTTACTTTCAATTCTGTCTTAATTTACAAGCTAATAATGTACATTTAAAACATTTAAATATGTCTCTTTTCTTGATTTACACTTAAGAAAACATTTCCTCTGAAAGAATATATATCACAATGCTTAGAAAGGAAAACCAAGAGAGAAGAGGAGACCCCCAAGGCCAAAGCTTGTAGGATGTTAGATCCCCTCTCATTCGCTGAACTTCTATTGCCATGCCTGTGAGCTTGATATGTTACTGAGAATGGTGACATAAGTATTCAATTCACTATTAAAAGCATTAAAAGGTGTTTGTTACTATGATGTTCAGTGCTTGCAATTAGGATTGCAACCATGGCTCAGAATACTTTGATCATTCAACCAGCAGCACTGACGGCCTATAATGAAAATATCACACATTCTTTTCCAAATTGAAGAGTTAACAAGGTTCAAAACAACTGAAATAAAATTTACTCTCTCACAAAAACCACAAATAAATAAAGATGTGAACCTTTTATTCAGACAAATCAACAAATTATTACATGAAACATCACATATATGGTTAGATGTACCCACTTAAACATCCAAAGCATGAGGTTTTATCCTGGTGTTGCCTATGAAGAATATTTACCCTTTCTATGTCCCTTCAGCTTGTTTATAGACTGCAAAGCCTGTAGCTTTTCCCACGATGCTGATGAAAATACTGTCTCATCTCTACATGAAGTTTCCATGTTGCTCAATATTTTTATAAATCTTTCTCTTCAATCTGCCAATAAATAAATATTTTAAAAGGAAATAATTATGATTATATTTTAATAGATACTTGTCAATAATGGATATTTTGACCTTCTGTTTCTAATATGAGAGTGAATGTGTTAGGAATGAGAAACATAAGACCTCAGCATCAAATCCTACCTCTTCCCTTTGGTTTTGTGCTATCACACATGGGCAGAGCAGGAAGTAAATTCTTACAAAAGTCATTAGAGAAACTTTTAAAAGATAAACTCAGAGGTTTCCATACTGAGAACTTGCTTAGAGATCATCATTGCTAATACTACCATTTTTCTTAGTTCTAATTCAAAAATGTATAACTTTTCCTTTTATTTTTTACTTTGGAGATAGCACTAACCCCTTGTTTTTCCTTCAAACCCTAGTGAAGTGATTCTTTGAGCTTCATAAAAACAATACTCTATGGTTTTCAAATTACTTCCTTTTATATCTTTGCCTCTTTGTCTTGACAAATGAAACATCTTGCTCCTAATCATGTATAATCACTCTTGAAGTTTTCTTGCACCAAGTCATCTTCAGATTTGAGCTAGAATTTGGGTAGTTCAAGTCACATAATAGACATGCAAATATTTGCTTAATATAAATTTCACTGGTTGTGAGCCCTGATGGGTAATTATTGATAATTAATTGAAAAATAGTAGATAAGATGGATAGAAGAAGCAGGCTTGCTTCTGGGAATGTGCAGCCTAAATTGCATAATATAATCCAGTCTTGAAATGGCACAAAACAAACCTATCATTCTATTAAAAAGTAGTTTTTCCATATTAAAGTATTAATTTCCAAAAGGAAAGAAAACCTGTGTTACTTAATCCAGACTTTTCTAGAAGGCTGGAAAATCAACAACAGACTCTCTCCTATGGGCTATCAGTTCCCTAAGCATGTTTTGGGGGCATGTTTATAGCATAGACATGAATTCCCACCTGTGGACCTACCTCAAGTCCACTCAAGATAACCCTTTAAATATATCCCTTTAGATCCACAGATTGGTGCTGCTGTGCTGCTACGGACTTGGTCAGGGAAGCATCTTATTGCAATAGGTTGTTGTTAATGTAGAGACCCATTGGTGTTTAAGGTCCTTGGGAAAAGGAACTGAGAGTACTGTTCAATAATTGGGGATGTATGTCAATGCCCCCCACAAGACTCAAGGCACATCGCAGAAGAGGGTTGGGTGCAAGGAATGTAAGACCCCAAGAGTGTTGACTAGTGCTGTGAAATGTCTTCTTGAAATGACATGGCTGTTGCACACACGAACTGACAGTAGCTGTGGTTACCTGAACAAGATCAAGCCAGTTAAAAATTCCAGCATGGATCCAGGAGAGGTTCTCAAGGCCCCATTTCCAGCTGAGGATGCAGGAGAGGTTCTCAAGGCCCCATTTCCAGCATGGATGCAGGAGAGGTTCTCAAGGCCCCATTTCCAGCTGAGGATGCAGGAGAGGTTCCCAAGGCCCCATTTCTAGCTGAGG
>CAJQZJ010034238.1:23546-67485 GCA_907164525.1 Lophiomys imhausi
AGCTGAGGATGCAGGAGAGGTTCCCAAGGCCCCATTTCTAGCTGAGGATGCAGGAGAGGTTCTCAAGGCCCCAATTCCAGCTGAGGAACTATTAGCAACTGATGGAAGGAGAGTAGGTTTTCTTAAATTGTGTGTCCACCACTAGTTTCACCATGCCCCATTCCATAACAACACACCTATGCATATATGGGCAGCACTAATTGAATTCATTGGGTAAATGATAACTAAGGAACTAACTAACTAACTAACTAACCAATTAACTAAAACCATGAACAGAAATTGAACATGGTATGACATCAAAGTACTGTTTGGTATTCTCATCTACAAAGCCTTGTTAAGATAATCGTGAATATTAAATTTAGACACAGATCACAGTAACTCACCTCTTCCTCTCTCGGTGGCATGGGGAAGCTGTTAAACATTGTAAATAATGCTTACTGTAAGAGGTCTTGTAATGTTTATAGTCCCTGTAAATACTCAAAACTGTTGGTGGATAGGATGGTATTGTGCTGTAACAGACAGCTGTGAGATTCTTCCCCTCGTGGCATGGCTTCTTTTAAGAAAGAAAGAACACTTTAATAGTCCAGTATATCAGCATCAGCCACTTTGTTCTGCAGATGTTTTGAGAAAACTACATGGAAGTTGAAGAGACCTTCTGCTAAGATACAAATGTGTCTCCTAAAGTTCGGCTCCAGCTAAAACTGCTTAAATGACTTGTACCATGATTTCCTTACAAGGAAATGCCATAGTGGAAATGCCATAGTGGAACCATACCAGAGGGCCTGTTGTGACATGGTACAAAATGGACCATGCCATGACTGATGCAAAATCAATCCTTTATTTGCAAGAAAGTCTTCTATGATTGGTATAAATAAGCCATTTTTGACTACCCAAGTCAGCTTTTTGGTTCACTTTGTGAGCCAGAATACAGATAGCCTCCTCTGTTGCTTTCCCGATAGTATAATAGTAGGATAAATGAAAACTCTAGTGGTCTATTCTTTCATTTTGACAAAGCTGAACAGCAGCCTTGTGTCCTAAAGATATGGACAGATTGATTACTATGATCTGTGTCATGTGGTTTCTATTTAATATTCGGACTTATCCTAACAAGATTTTGTAGTTAAGACCAGCCTCAACCTGAGGCTAATGTCCAGTACTTTGATGTAATACTCCTTTTCTACAGTGGTCTCTTCTTTCTGCTAGCAACAGGACTGAGATGGCAGTACACACATACCAGTGAAGCAGTGTAGCCGATAGTTAATCTTAGTGGAAGCCACGAACACTGGGAAATCAGATGTGTCACTGTAGTTCCACCAGTTTTGTGGGCGAAGGAATAAAAAGAAACTTCTGACACTTCTACTCAGCTTTTCCTTGAAACTGAAACTGATGTAAAAACCAAAATCTACTGTAGAATGTGCCTTACTTACTCATTGATTGTTTTAAACCACAGGAAATCTTTCTCAACATAAAACACTTATACACAGAGTATATTATGTTTATGTATGAAAATACCCCCACATGAAGCCTAGTTCTATGTACAATGAAGATATACAAATAAAAATTTAAACTGACAAATTTTATTGCCCACCAGTCATATTTAATTAGAAACATCTATGCTTCATGGGTTCTTGAATTCAATCGCTAAGTACATATATATATATATATTGTCTTCTTTGCTACGAAGTGATGATGCACTGTGGTCAATGAGAGTCTAAGTTCTTAAAAGTAGAAAAGAATGGATAGAAGCACAATGTAGGTGAATAGGTAATTAGAATGTATGGCACAAAATAAATGATTGACTCATTTTCTCGAATAAAGCAACATTTCAAGCTGATATACACATATATAAGACAAACTAGCAAGCTGTAAAATAGCATGAGCAAATCCTGAGGAGAGAGTTGCACATCCAGGGCATAGGCAAGGCCTAGAGACACTCCTACATTGAAGAAAGGAGCAATTCCTGTGAATATCCATGAATGGGGTCATGTGAAAGTCCAGGGAACACCTGTGCACAGCAAATCCTGAAGACTTCTATATACTGAGATCATAGATGAGTCATGTGGACACTATTTCATAAGAGTGTAAAGTACTGGTGTGAGCTGAGGTTAAAAAAAAAAAAGAATACAGGCCAACATGTTGAGTCAAAGATATTGGGTTCTGAGGAAAATAATGAAACATGAGGAAATTAAGGAAGCACAGAAGGTCATATTGTTTGTTTTTTGGGGGAGAGGATGCATTGAATATCAGCCATTCTGAGTTATTTGTTTTGAGATATATTTTAAATAAAGGTGCACAGTCTTCAAACTTCAGGATTCAGGTATGACTTAGATTCCAGAATATGCTAGACTTTGGAGAAGCAATGGATGCTTTTTACATTGCATGAAACCTCCTGAGGGTTCATAGTAATAGTCCATAATCAAATACATGAAATTATCTCCATCAGAATGTATGAATTTTTCACTTTAAATGGGACTAATCAGTTCAGATCAGATTTATCATTAAATGAATTAAGATGAAATGTTTGGTTGTCAGAACATTTTAATTTCAGAATTGCAGATGAGAGATTTTGGATGAATATTAGATAGATTAGAGGCACACACAGAAGCAATGTAAATTTAAAAGCCAAAACAAAGAATTCTGCAACAATTATGATGTTGGCGTTACAGTGATATAACAATGATTTACAATGTCTAGGAAAGCATCTACAGACTAAATTGATTCATTGGCTGCCCTTCAATTCTGTGTCAATGTTGGATATATTTTGCTATCCTACTCAACAACAGCAGACTGTTTACATATTTTAATACACACTACATTTTTCCTCTAGTATAAATTTTATATTTTATGGTGACTCAGAGAAAGTTGCACCCCACAGTTTTTTGTGACCTACCCTGCTTAGCAGCTTGTCAAACTATTTTAGTAGTATATTTAAAAACCTCTAGTTAAAGTAAAATTCACACTGTTATTAAAATCTGGCAACAAACCTAAGGATGGTTTAAGTTACAGTCTATACTATAGCATAACATTTGAGAACCCCTGGGATAAATATGGATCATTGAAAGAATCAAGGAAAACCAGTGAGGAATAAACAAGCAGTAACCCTAGATCAGATGAGGATAATTTCAACTGGGGTATATATAGTATACCAGTGTCCTTTGACCTTGAAATACAAGTATATTCTGTTTCACTATGTTGATCATCAAACAAAAAAGAAAGATAATGATCTTTAAAAATTTAAGAATATCCATTTGCTCTCTGATATATTTTAAAGTGTTCTTACATGAAGATGTATTTGTTCTGGGTGTTGAAGAACTGATTAGAGTCCATGAGCAGAATGTCTTAAGTGAATGGCTGAATCCAAGGGAAAAAAAAATTTTAACATTTATTTACTAATCAAGTTATGTCTATATCACAACCTCAGAGGAAGGGAGGAAAGGGGCTATGATTGGATATAAAATGAATAAATAAATAACAAAATATAAAAACATTGTCATACTTTTTAAAAATGTTTTAAGTTGAGATCACTTTTTTTTTAAAAAAATTATGTTTTTATTAGTTCTTTGAGAATTTTGAACAAAATCCTATTCAATTGCCCCCATATTCTCAGAACAACACTGCTCTCCCAACATTCCCAATTTTTCTGTTCTTTTTTTTCATGTTTTTAACACGCCAAGTCCAATTTGTGTTGCTCTCCACTGGTTCATGCTCCACCTACTAAGAACTACGTCTTTATTTTTTATTTTTTGTGTGTGTCTATTTCTTTTTTATTAATAAATACATTTATTTATTTATTGCTTCAGGTTACATTTCCCTCATATTGTCCTCTTTCCCAGCTTCCCAGCCCTGCCCTCCCATCCTCTACCCCGAACCCTTCTCTCCCATTCCTCTGGAGTGGAGTGTCCCTACATAACAGTCCCTCACCCCAGAAGAACTACGTCTTTAAATAGAACTGACTGTCCCTCACTCCAAAGCCATCAGTTGCCTGTGCTGTTCAGTAAGGAGTGGAACTTTGTACCCACTTTCTTTTTCCAAGCTAGGTTTTACAGATGCTCTCACAACTGCTCTGGGTTTATAAGTGCAACTGTCCTAAGTGTGCAGAAAACACTGTGTCCTTGTACTCATCCATTACCTCTGGCTCATAAAATCTTTCCACCCCCTCTTCTGCAATAATGCCTCAATCTTGAGAGAATGGCATGTTATATAAAGTCACACATAGGGCTCAGCATTTTATAGTCTCTTATTCTCTACATGTTGGCCTGTTATGAATCTCTGTGTTAATTGTGTTAATAACCATCCACTGCAAAGAGAAGCTTCTCTGATGGAGACTGAGGAATGCACTTATCTCTGGACATAACATTAGAAGTCATTAGGAATCAGTTTAATCCCACAAGCTCAATACAGGCTTGGTCCATTTATGGTCTATGCTTCAAGTATGTGGTTGTCTTAATCAATAGAGTTTTACTGTCAAGTTCAGGAGGGCAACAAAGAGTACTGGCACTAGCCTATAATGTTTGATATTCTATGGATTCTCACTAGCCAAGAGCTCATAAGGAGGTAAGCAATTCCTTGTACTAGGAATTTTATTAGTTGGCCTTTGATGTCTTTTCTGATAATTGTGCCCCCTTTATACGAAACTCCATTTCATTCCTTTTATGTTTGTGTATATATATATTTTGGAAGTTTCTACAGTAGTATATCTCCATATAATATTTTGGAAATGTCTTTACTATAATAAAGTGTTAATTCTTCTACCCTTAATCTCACATCTTCTCTGCCTTCCCATAGTCCAGCCCATTTAACCCTTACTGTTCCATTATTCACCTTTATGTTTTCTAAGGAATAATAATAAAATAAAATAAAATGTAAGATAAAACAAAAACTAACACATAGGAATTGGACAATGCAAACATAAGTAAAGAACCCAAGAGAAGGCACAAAAATCAGAGTTTCACTAGCTTTTGTAATCAGGAATCCCATAAAAACACTTAACAGAGGATCTGGTGCAGTCATGGTCTTCATCAGAGCAATAGAAAGTAAACTAAGATCTTTGTCCTTTTTCTATCTATCTGTCTATCTGCTGTCTGTCTGTCTGCCTGTCTATCTTCTATCTATCTATCATTTTTCTATTATCTACCTCTCTATCAGCTATCTATCATCTATGAATGATCTGTCAACTATATCTATCTATCACCTACACCTATTTATCATCTATCTACTATCTGTCACATCTATCTGTATATCAGTTATCATCTAGCTATCAATCTATCATCTATCTATCATGGATATTTGTTACATTTATGTATATATTTTACAAAATTATCATTTTGAAGTTAAAAATGCAGTTCAAAAGTACTTTGTGCAAAATAATGAAGCTGTACAAATTCTTTCTTTATTATTAATATATTTTTACAAGTTACATCTCAATCAAAGTCCCCCCTCCTCCACTCCAGGTCCCAGCCTCCCTCTTTTGCTCTTCCCCATCTCCTTCCTCTCCTTTCCTCAGATGAGGGGAGCCCCCACATACCAAGCTCCTTCAGTTCATCAGTCTCATGAGGACTAAGAGCTTCCTCTTGTACTAGGGCTTATGTGACCTCCCAGGTAGGGTAAGGTGTCCCACTAACAAGCAACAGGGTCCATGACTCGCTGCTGGATGGAGTTTTTGTTGGATAGTTATGATAGGTTTCTGTCTGTTTGGGCCTGTGAGTTGTAGGATGGTTGTCCTGTGCTGTATGGTTAATATCCACTTATAAGAGAGCACATACTATATGTATCTTTCTGGGTCTGAGTTGGCTCATTTAGGCTGAGCTTTACTAGATCCATCCATTTGGTTGCAAATTGTGTGATTTCCTTGTTTCTGATAGCTGAGTGGTATTCCATTGTGCAAATGTCCCACATTTTTTTTTATACATTCTTCGGTTGAAGGACATCTGGGTTATTTCCAGTTTCTGACTATTACAAATAAAACTGCTATGAACATTGTTGAGGCTATGTCCTTCTGGTTTGTTGGAGTATCTTTTGGATATATGCCCAGGAGTGGTATGGCTGTGTCTTGAGATAGAACTATTCCCAATTTTCTAACATACCACCAAATTGATTTCCAAAGTGGTTTGAAACCGATCCTTTTAAATTATTCAACAATTATTTATTGGTAACTATATTCACTTATAACAAATATAAACACTTACTTAACTACTAACCCTACGAATGACTACAACCCCTATTACCTAACCACTAAACCTATTGATAACTATTACAACTATTTTCATAACCTTTTAGAAGGACACAGTCTCTGGGGCAGGCCCTTTAATGTACTTAGCAGTCTTTCTTCCAGAATATCTCAGACATAGCTCTGTCAGGGTAAATCGGCTATGGCAGTCTCACCTTAAATAAGGCTTGAGGCTTTCTTCTCTCTGGGAGACCTCAACCGTCTGTAGGCCAACTAATTTCCTTTGTATCAGCAACTCTACCTCTCTGCCTTAGTCTTTAAAGCTGGACACAGTTTCATTTAGGCCACTGTTTGGACAGATCAAACCCCTCTAGGCAAAAGCTGAGCCACAGGGTTTAGTCCTTGGCCTTTTGCTGTCTTGCTGAGGCTTTCTCTGCTCACCAGCTTCTTTCTGCCTCAGGGAGATTTGGCTGTCAATTCACCAGCACTTTCTCCATTAGAGGATACAAACTAGTCGTTGTCCTTTCCAGCATGAGGACTCGCTAGCATCGGAGCTCTCTAGCATGGGGCTCTCTGGACTCCATCCACTTGTCCTTAAATAGGATCTCTCCCTGTTCCACCTGGCTTTAGCCTCTGGACTCTGCCCCTTAGCAGCTGTAAACAATGCCAGGCCATAAACCTTGTTTTTAGTCCATAGAGTATCTCCTTGTTTCACCTGGCTTCCTCCTTGATTTTAGTCCATAAACTGATAAGCTAATTGCCCACAGCCAACTTGATCTTCATGCCCCGGATTAAGAGACTGTATCAGAAACCCCTAGATACTTACTAAATCTAATGTATATTAATCTAATTCCTTATAGTGGTTGTACAAGCTTGCACTCCTACCAGCAATGAGTGTTCCTCTTTTTTCACTACCTTACCATCATGTGCTATCATTTGAGTTTTTGATCTTAGTCATTCTGACTGATGTGAGATGGAATCTCAGAGTTGTTTTGAGTTGCACTTCCCTGATGACCAATTCTTATATCACATAATGGTTGTTGTTGCAATGAAAGGTTAGTTATCTTTCCCTAAAGTAAAACCAGCAAGGAAATACTTGTGTTACAGAATAGAAGGTCTCTCTAGGCTCTCTGCTCTCCTTCCCTGCCTTCCAAATAAAGAACACATCCCCTATTTGTAAACTTGTTGAGGCAAAACAGCTCCATTTAAAAATTCTTTACTTCATTAGAATTCCTGTTTATGTTGAGATGTACCGCATTTGTGAAAACGATAGCTTCCTGCTTCTTATTACTCTTTCATGTGTAATATCATTCCAATTGTTTGAGATTTTATTCCATGGAAAAGAAGATTAGTAAATTATTGGAATAATTCAAATTAACCATGAATATCAGCACAACATAGAACTGATATTAGAATAAAATAGTTAGGTTTAAATGTTGAACACTAACATAATTTCACATGCCACTAGCAATTTCTATTTTTTCTTTTCTTTTCTCTGTCTCTCTTTTTTTTTTTTTTGCTGCAGTATTCACTACGACCTAAAAAACAAGCTTGTTTGTCCATGAAGACAGTTCCAAGATCCTAACTTGAAATATAGAAAAAATTCCATAATTTCATAAGACAAAACATCCATTCCATAATACCTCTGATCTGAATGAAATTCTGTTATATGTGCAGTAAAATGAATGTTTAGATGAAGCCAAAATGGAAGCCATATTATCATCACTTCATTACATCCCTTTTACAAAAAAATCATTTAAAGTCAGTTTGAATGGTTGATATATCAAAAGAAATATTTTTTTCTGTGAAAACAGCCAATAGAGTAATTGAAAACTTATGGAATACAAATACAAACATGAATGATGAACACATTTCCAGTTTCAAGTAATTTGCCTATTTGAGTATACTGTTTGGTTTTGCTTTTGTTTATATTTTTATTGCATTATATAATTTATTATATTTATTTAATTTTATTCTCTTGTAAGATAAGTTTTTGCAATTTTAAAAGCATCTTTTGAAATTGTGTTGCAAGTTAGTATGAATTTTGAGCTAGATATAGAATTTTAAACTCATGGAGATGGTTAGATAGTAGAATGTTAAAGTCAGGTACCAAATACATATGAACTGGACATCGGGAATATACGCTAAGCCATATAACCCTCATAACTGTGGCCTAATTACCTCTGTTGCTTTGTATTGTATTTATTATTATAAGAGAAAGAACCATTTGGTGGACTGAAAGGGGAAACTGTAGGGGGAAATAAGATATACCTTAAACTTAGAAAAAAAAAAGGGAAGAGGATGGGGGGTTGAGGGAGGGAGGGTGGGACTGGAGGGGGGAATAGGGAGGGGACTGCGATTGAGATGTAACTTGAAGAAATAAAAAATAAAGAGAAAAAAAGATAAGTTTTTGCAGATGAAGGCTTCTGGTTCCCCAGTTTTGTTTTCATGGGTAACAGCTCACTTTATTGTGCAGACTAATTTTTTTATGTGGTCTGTTTGTCTATTTTTTCGTTTTATTTATTCTGCTTCTGAGGTTTTAATCACTGTCAACAACAAGGAAGACAAATTTCCAAAAAAAAAAAAAAATCACTGAGGTTTGCCCTCTGTTTTCTTTAAGAATATATCTTTGTTGTTTTGGGTATTACATTAAAGTCTTGCTTCTAATTTGACCCAACTTTCATGCATTCTTTAAAGGGAGAGTCAAACTCATTTTTTACATGTGATTAACATGCTTCCAAACACTATTGTTGGAAGGGATTATATTTTATCTATTGGAATGTTGGTAAAATGATACATTATTAGTTGACCATAAATGTTTAAATTTAGTTTGGAGACATGTACATAATTCCATTAACCCTTGAGCCTGCTTTCATGCTAGGATTATACTTTTTTAATAATTTATTTTTTATTTCTTCAAGTTACATCTCAATCACAATCCCCTCCCTACTCCCCCCTCCAGTCCCACCCTACCCCCCTATCCCCCTCAACCCCCCATCCTCTTCCTTTTTTTCTAAGTTTAAGGTATATCTTTTCCCCCCTTTCAGTCCAACAAATGGTTCTTTCGCTTATAACAATAAATACAATGCAAAACAACAGAAATAAATAGGCCACAATTATGAGAGTTATATGGCTTAGCATACATTCCCAATGTCCAGTATTATACTTTTTACTTATTATAGTTTTGTCATAATAGTTTGAAATCAAATACTATACTGTCTTCAGCTTAAGATTGCTCTGACATTTTTGAAATCTTTTATGATTCCATTTCATCTTCCATTAGTGACGACACATGACTTTTCTTTTTTACTCAGTGATGATATATTTTCTTAATATTCTGACTTCTGAAATATAGACAGCCTGTAATAACAGTCAAATCATTAAAAGTATTTGTCATTCTCTTTTCTACTTCTGTAAATTCTCAGCTCTACAAAATTCAAATATTGAGAGGAAAGCAAAAAGGTAAGTTTTAGCCAAAACTAAGAATATCTTCAATGGAGTCAAATGATAGAATTTGAAATATATTGTGTATCTGTCCAATCAAAATGACTCAAGTATAGGTGTTTTTTTTATGTGTGTGTAATTGCATAGACAATGATAATGTTCTATACTTTTCTATGAATTATAAATGTGTGTACAAAGATATAGATGCTATACTTGATCGATGAGAAAAATATGACACATTTCATTTTGGGTATTATTTTCTAGTATTAACTGTGACTTCAGCTACTAGTTAAATCACACTGAAATGTCAGAGAGTGGAATCATCCTTTTACAACATTTTGAAAATGAACATTTAATTCACATTCAACAAAGACTAATTCTATTTTCAAACACTAATTTCATCAATGTTTACTAAAGAAACACTCTGCAGACTAAGGACTATCTGTCACCATAGTATTATGTGTGCACGCACGCACGTGCGCGAGCACACACACACACAGAAGAGAGAGACACACACACACACACAGAGAGATGCTTTTCAAAGTTTCTACACAAAGAACAGTCATTGTCTTAAACCTGTGATGGCATGACTGACCTATGACTCTTCCATGTGGATGGACTATTGTGCTAATCAAAATAAATTTAAATTCTATTATAGTAAAACTATTAGAAATATAATATTCACTAAATATTTTTGGCCACAGACTTTGAATTAACTTACCCAGACCCAAGAGAACAAGTAAAGTCTTGGCTGGTTTTATTTGTAGGTATAGTAGGTGGTACTTTTCTTATGATGCTTTTTTGAGATATCTAAAAATAAGTACATTAGGGAATTTGACTGTTTTTATGAAAAGTTAACATTTCATGTTTGAGAAGGTCAAATCCATTTGAAAGGTTTATGAGCAATTGAAGTAAAAATGAAATCACAGAATGAGTTTTAAAGTAGAGAAATGGGGTGCCCATCTTTATACTATCCCTTAAAGCACATAAGAGCCTAAGGTCTGGTCTCTTAGGGAGATGGTCAATGCAGTGAGCATGTAATAATAAATGTTTATTTGCTGTAATATGCCCTCTCACATAATGCATTTCACCTGATGTGCTCAATTCCTGGCCTAAGAAAGTTTATGGTTTTTTTTCTCAAGTTGTTGGCTTCTGATATTTGAATGGGCATTGCATGATGTCAACTTATCTTTCACATTTGCACACAGTTTTAGTTCCAATAATAAGCCAGGAATACCACAAGTCACTAAAAAGAAGTAATAATAAAAGCAGGTCTTGATCATCATGTGAGTTTTCCTCTCCTTGTATTTTTCTTGTCTCTGCTACCACAGGATTATTCTGGATCTTTGAGCGTGCATCATCCATCACATGTAAGGAAGTTCAGGTGGCAAAAAGAAGACTCAGAGTCAGGTCACATTTACACCTAACATGAGATAGGAATATTGTACAAAGACTAGAAGACATGCTTCTAGTGGAATCTTAGAGAAAATTATTTCATTCAGAAGATGAGAACTCCACAAGAGGAAAAAGAAATCCTACACCTGAGATTGAGCTTTGTTTTAATTTGCGTTTATTACAATCTACAGGTGGTGGCCACTCCAGCTGGAAAGTAGCTACCTTATGCAGGCATGGTTATACAGTGTCTAGAAGAGTTATTTGTTTCAAAAACATGAAGATGAACATTATCATAGCATCATATGCTATTAAAATCATCTTGTAATCTGGTACATTAAATAATGAGTAATACCAGTTAAATGTTTTATTGGTTTTTTTCTAAAATCTCTATGAGGTCTATTAGATTTGACTATGACTCTGCCTGTGTACTTTATCTAGATTTTACCAAGATTAACCAATTATTTTTATTTATCCTGAATTTCTTACATTTTTTTAACTTAAAATTTTATTGACAATCTAGTACTGGATAACCAACTAGGGTGTCTCATCCCTGGGAAGATTAAATCTCCTGCTCATAGCATTCCTTATTCATTTGTTCTGTCTAGGAGTGGGCCCTTGAGACCATGTTACCATGTCCATTGGTGTAGTCCCTGTTTCCGGCAACACAGAAATTGCAAACATACAGTGATACAAAATGGACTCAGCATATTGTATTTATATATTTATGCATACAGATGTATATAACAATAACAAAAGAATGATCATGATTTTCAGAGGGACCAGAGTGCGGGAACATGGTAGAGGTTAGAGGTAGGAAAGGAAATGGGGGAAGCAATCCAATTATATTTTAAGTAAAAATGAAAAATAATATACTTCTGATACTACTATAACAAACTGAAGAAATACATAAATCAAAGAATAGCTTTTAATAACAACCACTGAAAATACATGTTAAATATGGGCATGGTGGCTCATGCCTTTATCCCAGCACTTGGGAGGCAGAGGCAGGTGGATCTATGTGAGTTCAAGGCCAACCTGGTCTACACAATCCAGAACAACCAGGGCTACACAGAGAAATCCTGTCTCAAAAAAAAAAAAATCAAACACATTAATTACCTAAAATAAAAGGAGTTGGATTAAGAATACTTTTTTCATTACATGCTGCTTGAGAGGTACTCATGAAAATGATTTTGGAGAAACTCAAAAATTTCTGAAGTAACATATTAATAACAGCTTTCAACTTATGGTGTCAAAATTAAAAGTGTAATTTTTACCGGTTCTTATTAGTAAATGTCTTGATTCAATTGATAAATGATCAAGAAAATATTTTGTTTTAAATGCTATAATGTACTTCATCTCATGGTTTAAGTGATTTTTAACCATAAAATATTTAAATCAGTACCAGTTGAGAAGAGAATGTATTTTTCCACAATCCTCTGTGATTAATTTTATGATGTCCTTTCATTCTCCATTTTACTTTTCTATTCTTTGATTCTCCACTAATGCTGCCATATCTCTCTTCTCACTTATTGTTATTTTCATGTATTTCAGCTGTTGTCCTTTCTGAATTTTTATCCTCCTGTTATTCTCCCTTAAAATTCTTTTACCTCAATCTATGACTCTTACTAAAACATTGTCTTGCACTTACTGCTTTTAAGAGCATTCAGGCCAAGGGAATATGACAAGGGATATGAAAAGGCATTTAAGATCATTAAATAACCCTGAAGTTCCCCCAGTGGAATATTCCATTATTGAGGTTTGATTAAAAGATTTATGACATTTTGATTATGAACATGAGAATGAAAACTCCCAGAAAATATGGAATTACAGAGCCCAGAAGTCAGCTGCTTAATCCAGAATGATTTGAAACAATATTAGCATTATTTAATACTGCATTCAATTTTAATGACCAGTTTACTTCATTTTTTTATCTTGTTGCTAAAATGTAACTTGAAACCCTTAAAAGAGGGAGGTACTCTTAGCAACTATTTGTGCTAATGTTCACTGACTTCAGTGAGCTCTAGGCCCACACATTTAACCAGCCATTTCTTAGTACTGATTTTCCAAAAAATTTATTCATATTAAGAGAAAGTTTTATGTTTTTAATCAGAAGCAAAGATAAATTTTAAGGAAAAAATGTGTTTCTTAATGCCCCTTTCACCCCTAAATCCAGCACAATTTATAAATACTGTATAAGTAGAAAGTATCAGTTTAAAAAGTATCCATAAGAGACATAAGAGAGGAAAACCTGCCATGGTATCCAAGAATGTTCAGAAATTATTTGAGTATGCCATGAGCGCAAAAGCTATCCAATAAGCAGTGACATGCATGGTTATTGCATTTTCAGTGAGGATTACTGCTGGGATTGAGACCTTTCCCTAGAGTGAGGGATGTGAGCACAGGAAAACAGTCAGTTTTCTTCTTCTGTAATTTATTCTAAAGAATTAAAGAGATGCAAGAAAATAAAATCATATCTAACCACACAGTAGAGGCACACCTTTTACTGTGCATTTATAAATATCATTGATGAATAGATATACACTAATTTAAAGTATCTGTTGATAAATTTGCATATATTGGTCTCAGTGGGTTAAGATGCTGTTGTAATAGAGAAGACATATGAACAAAAAGTTTAAATTTATGGTTATGTTAGGCTTATATATGTTTTCTTTTTCCTCCAATGGTATTCAGCCAGTTTTGCTATTTTGAGATACATTAGCAGCAAGAATAATCAGACTTATCTGTTTGAATGGATTCACCATGGTTGTCTCTACCTTTACCCATATGGCCCTGAATAAGAAGCCTAATTCTTGTACATTTTATAATATAATTTCACTGAAAACTCAAAAAGAATTATATCCAGATCAATACATCATGCATCAAAAATACCATGAGTTAAAAGATATGTTTGAGATACCTCAGCTACTGAGAACAATGACCTAGCAGTGCACTGCACTGCAGAGTTGTTCACTCTGCCCATCCTGCAGCAACTACATAGGCCCAGCATCAAAAAGCATTAAAGCATCATACCAGTCTAGAAATAGGTCAAAATTCAAAGCATAATTTTAATGAATATATATCACATCTATAGATTTAAAAGGAAAAAATCAGAATTTCAAACTATAGTGTCATACAATGTAAGTCATGAACTTTTGTATAATTTTACTGTTTATTGAAATGTAGATAAAACTTCTTTAAATGCAATAAATACTTATATTTAGTTATCATTTTTGAACCTACCATTGAAAGGATAATGAACAAAATTAACTGTAGAATTCTACAACTGTATAGATTTTAGTTGGTAAATTATATTTTGGTTGTGAGCCTAGTCTTTAACAGCTAAGCCATCTCCCCAGTCCATAGTTGGTATATTATAATAAGTCTGAGTTATAGAAAAAATATGATATCAACTTTCATTCATAGATACTATCTAAATTATTACATGTATTCAAATAACTTTTATTGGGCTATAAATATAAGTTGGTTTCAATATTTTTATATATACTTATAAGAAATGTATTGGCCATCTTAAAAGTAAATAAGCAATCATCACTCAATGAAATACCAATTTTTTCCTGTATTTTGACAGTTTCCAACAATAAGTCTTTCAAACCAAAGAAGAAAACACAATTAACTTTTCCAAAAATAATACTTTTTTTAGGAATTCTTCTGTCTACTTACCTAGCTGGAACTCTTAGTCTTTAGTATAGTCTACAAATAAATCCTTAAAAACAATCATACTAATTCAATGCTATAATCTGGAACTTAAAAACAAACTAATGGCTTATTATAAAGTTAGTATACATTTATTTTCATCATTGAAAAACAGCTAGATAAATGCAAAGGCAAAATGAGTGAAAGTTTTGATAGTGATTGCATGGAGTTAAGTGAATATTCTTCCTACAAGAAACAACCATAAAACTGAAAAACAAAACAACACTAGAAGCAACTATTTGAATCTAGCATAAACTGTGCACAGAAATAGGAATAGGGAAAATACTTTAAAAGCTCCTATAAAAGTAGGTAAAAACTAAAAATACTAAAACTAAAAATAATTTTTATCACTTAGAGGATACCATATTCTTCACATCCTTAGAACTGGAGTTACAGGTTCATTGTTAGCCACCATGTTGGTCCTGGGAATCAACCCAGATCCCCTGAAAGAGTAAAAAGTACTCCTAAGCACAGAACCACCTCTCCAGCCTCTTCCCTTTTATTTATTATTCAACTTAATAGTTTTTAATTGACTTATCAATCATTTCTATATGGCTTTTCACATAGCCTTCATGTTGGCTAAACTTATCTCCCCACATTCTAATCTCTATTATCCACTTCAGCCTTGCTTAAACATTTTCATCCACAGTATTTTCCTATCGTCTATCCATAGTTCTTAATTTTTTTTCACAAAAAATAGAATATTTACTGAATCATATTTGCAGAAAGTAACAAAAAGGTGTTTCTAAATTACACACTGGTGTGTCATAACTTGCTCAATTTCTTCTGAGACTTAATTTCCCTTGACCTTGCCTTGCCTCCTTTTCCTCCTCACACATATGACTTAACTTGATATCTTCTTTTTCTCTCTAAGTTTATTTGATTTTTGAAAATCTTTAATATCTCCTATATATTTAGGCATTACCTTGCAGATAATTTTAAGGCATCCCATGTTATGGCACTCAATGCTCTTAATTCATTAATTGTACATTTTGAAAGCTAACTTATTACTTCTGTTCATTTACACATTATGTGTTTTTTAAGCCTCTACTAGGTACCAGATCTTATTTTGTTAAGGGGACAGCAGTACACAAACTAGTTAAAGACTGTTTCCATGTTAATACAAGTATTAATTCCTTTATTTACCAGTATAAATTCTCATTATGTTGCAGAGTAACTAACCTGCAGAAAAAGCTAACCTCTGTTCATGGATGGCTTAAACAATATTCAGTTAACATATGTGATTTTATAATTTCAGTAAACAATTGTGATTCCATAATTTGATGTCATTGTCAATACATTCTTCTATGTTAAATCAGTAAAATAATAAATGTAAACGAATTCATCATTCTATAATAATGTTAATATTTGAGCTATCTTCCAAGTTTACTCTTCTCGGTAAGGTCAGTGAAATTACCACCTGCAACAGTACATTATGGTGTGGTGAATGTGACATAATGAAGAGGAAAAAGCAGTGACCAACAATGGCTTGTCACGCCATATGCTGGGTTTGCAACCCTGAAACTTCAGATCTGCTTATTGTCCCAGTTTCTTATTTTCATTGCAATTCTGAAATTTATCTTGAAAGTTGACATGAATACACTCATCCTCTATTGCATTTCTCTAACTCCACTAGCTGTGGCTACTGCTCTTGCTTAGTTTGGTTCATTCGCATTCATTTACAAACCTTTTCTGGAAATAAACAACTTTTTTTTTTTAAATACTTTATTTTTTTTTTCTTCAACTTACAACTCAGTCACAAACCCCTCCCTATTCCCCCTTCCTATCCCACCCTTCCACCCTCTTCCCCCCAGAAGTTTCCCCTTTCAGTCCAACAGATGGTTCCCTCTCTTATAACAGTAAGTATTATACAAAACAGCAGATATAAGTATGCCACATTTATGAGAGTTAAATGGCCCAGTATACCTTCCCAATGTCCAGTTTATACATATTTGGCCCCTGACTTTAACATTCTACTATCTAACCAACTCCATGAGTTTAAAGGTCTATATGTGACTCAACATTCATACTAACTTGCAACACACTTTTAAGAGTATCTTCTTAGATCTATAACACCCTCTTGATTCCTAAACAATTCAAAATTTAACTATGAGACTCTAGCTGTCTACTCTTCAACCACCTCAGAGACCTCAGAGGGATAAATATATTTGCTTATATAGGAAGTGCAGGGCCTGCAGCTTCCAAAACTAAGAAAGAACATACCAATGACTGCCTGGACAGTTCCCATTTTCTCTCCATACATTCCAGCATCAGTCTTCAGCCTTTGGGTCCTGTTTCTCTGACAGACATTTGTTGTAGAGCAGGGATTATGAAGGACTTACCTACTCTGTCTCGGCAGAGTTAGGCTGTCGACTTCCCTGCTACCAAGTTTTGTCCTTTTTGGACAGCAGTCTGTCTGCAGTTGGTGCAAGGGGTTTTTTCATGCCAAGAGAAAGGTTTGCCACTAATTCAACCATCTTAGAGTGGAGGTTCTTCGATGCTTATCTTCTACTTGGAGTAGAATAGGGGGTGCTGTCAGGCGCTGATATGTCTCGATATCAAAAAAAAATCTTGATTTAATATAACATCTTTGAATGCCATATTCTGCAGATCTCTAGGGGTTTTTGAAGATGCCCTATCCATCTCTTGTATTTAGATAAGCAAATGTTGCTTGTCTCTTAGCAACTTGATTACTGGGTAGTTTAGAGAATATCTGTGATAGACTGTCATAGTAGCTAACAAAGTGACATGTTTGCATGACTAGGAGTTTGTTTTAACTATCCTAGACCGTTTTAGACGGTTGGTATCAAGAGGTCAGAGCTTCACATTTTATTTTTAAGTATCTCTAGGTATGATACCATTGGGAAGCGTTACCTTTAAATTTGTATCAATATACAAAGATCTATTCAATTGTGGTTAAATATACTCTTAATTATGTATCAATATACCAAGATCAATGCCTATGTAGCCCAATGTAATCTTAATATTACGTCCATATGCAAGGGTCAATACCATTGTGGCCAACTATAATCTTAATTTTGTATCAATATACAAAGATCAATAAGGATGTAATCCAATACAATCCTATTTTTGCACAATAAACAATGGTCAATACCACTTTAACCAAATAAACTACTAATTTTGTATCAATATACAAAGGTATAAGGACATATTCAATAATCTGCCCCTTCTTCTTGGACCTTCCTGTGCTATGTCTATATCTCATTTTTCTCAAGCCCATGCACTCCTACATAGGAGAGGAAGAAGGATACAGAAAAGGAAAAGTAGGAATTCCCTGGGGCTAACCTCCAAAACCCATTAAGACAGGACCATTTATCAGCTTTCAGTCTCTTCCCCTACATAAGAGAGTTTTCAGTTATCCTTCAAATAACCAAAAAGAAGGGCGAAGAAACACCCTCCCCACCCTCTGGGCATGGGACGTCCCTCTCTTAAAGTGACTTCCTGCTGATTTGGGTCATAGTAGACCTGTTTGGGGCCCGAACCCAAATGGAAAAAATGATTAAAAATGTTAGTACACTCCTTTTATGTTCAGTCCTTCTGTTCTCAGCTGTTTAGATGACCTAAGGGGTTTGTAGTCAGAAGCTGATCTTGCAGGTTTCACTGAGGTTCCTGCCGGGGCATTCTGTAGAGCTGAGCAGTCCCAGTGACATTGGATTGCTGTGGTGGTTGCAGGCCCCCGATGGAGACAGCTATTGAGGAAGTCTGTCAGGCAGAATCAACTGGGTCACTCGTCCTCCTTGGTGCCTGATTCTGCTCTCTGCTGAGGATTCCGCTGTCCAGCCGTCCCCGGGCTCCCCTAATGGACGCTTCGATTCTCCTGGAACGATAAGAACAGAGCCCTTCCCCAAGCCCAACCCTAAGACAATTGCCCTCTTTTTTTTTTTCTGGGGGGATGGATGCAGGGGGCTAGGTAGTACTTCTCCTGAAGCAAATTTGGCCTTCTGACAACATACAAAGCGTTATCTTTCCATCCGGGTTGAAGAAGAAATCATTCTGTCATCTTGGAGCTAAACCAGCTCTAGTGTATATATTTTAAGATCCCAAAGGACAATCTGCCTGCATCGAGAAGGCCTTTTGTAAGTAGCCTCCAAACCTAGGTCCCTCCAAATCCCATGTGTGTGTCTCTAAACTCTAATTATTGGGATCAGGGACCTGTGTTTCCCATCTGAAGGGATCAAAGATGTGTTCCACCACTCCTGGATCGAAGTATTTCTCTATTTAGAGTTTGCCCTGCATCAGGCTGACCCTGAGCTCCGGGATCTGCCCGTTTCTGTCTCCAGTGTGCTGGGAGCTGGGACCAAGGGTGTACTCTTCTTGAATGGTGGGACCAAGAGTATGCACCCTCACCACCCCGCTCCGTATGACTCCAGAATACATAAGACCACCAACTCTACGGTGCCCCCCCGCCCCCGTCTCTGCTGAAGTCAAAGGCATGGGCCAATACCACAATTCTCTTGTATTTTACCTTAGCTCCACTTCTTCTCTACACCTGGAGGTCTGCAAAACCAGGCCGAATGGCTGTATCCTCTGTTCCATTCACAGTGTTTCAGCCCTTCCCCCTGCCGTTTTTTTTTTTTTTTTTTTTTTTTTTTAGTTAATGAATTTGTTTGTTGCTTCAGGTTACATCCTTATCATATTGTCCTCTTTTCCCACTTCCTAGCCCCATCCTCCCATGCTCTACCCCCTGACCCTTCAATCTTGTTCCTCTGGGGTGGAGTGTCCCTGCCTAACAGTCTCTCACCACAGATCAGGAGTCATATGAGGGCCAAGAGCCTCTTCATTCACCGGGGGCCTACGAGGCAGTACTGCCAGTGAATGGTGTCTCATTGCTACTGGGGGAATACTAAAAAAAAGACCAACAAACACACAAACCGACAAAAACAAAGAATATCAACAAAAAAAGAGAGGAAAAAGAGAAGGGAAAAGGAAAAAGAAAAAAGAAAAAAAGAAGGAAAAAGAAAAAGATAAAAAAAAATTATGTCCTTGTTCCTTTTGATGTGTTGGTTGTAGTACAGATATCCTGTACGATATAGTTAAAATCCTACTATAAGTGAATAGATGCCATGTGCATCCTTCTGAGACTGGGTTAGTTCACTCAGGATGAGCTCCTCTAGATCCATCCATTTGGTTGCAAATTGCATGATTTTATTGTTTCTGATAGCTGAGTAATATTCCATTGTATAGATGTACCACAATTTTTTAATCCATATCAGTTGAGGGACATCTGGGTTGTTTCCAATTTCTAGCTATTACAAATAAGGCTGCTATGAACATAGATGAGGAGACTTCCCTATGTCTCCGTGAGAGGTCCTTTGGGTGTATACCCAGAAGTAGTATTACTGGGTCCTGAGGCAAGGTTATTCCTAGATTTCTAAGATATCGCCAGACAGACCTTGATAGTGGTTGCACAAGCCTGCACTCCCACCAGCAATGGAGTAGGGTACCCCTTTCTCCACACCCTCGCCAGCATGCACTATCATTGGAGCTCTTTATTTTAGCCATTTAACAGGTGTTAGGTGGAATCTCAGGGTCGTCTTGAGTTGCATTTCATTGATGATTAAGGATGTTGAACATTTCTTCAGGTGTCTCTCAGCCCTTAGGGAGTCCTCCTTCGTGAATTCTCTATTTAGCTCCATCTCCCATTTTTTGATTGGATTATTTGGTTTCTTGGCTTTTAGTTTCTTGAGTTCTTTGTAGATTTTAGATAATAGCCCTCTATCAGATGTGGGGTTAGTGAAGATTTTCTCCCAGTCTGTTGGTTGCCGTTTGGTTCGAATGACAGTGTCCTTTGCTTTACAGAAGCTTTTAAGTTTCATGAGGTCCCATTTATTGATTGTTGATCTCAGGTCCTGAGCTGTTGGTGTTCTGTTCAGGAAGTTGTCACCTGTGCCAATGAGTTCGAGGGTTTCTCCTACCTTTTCTTCTAGTATCTTTAGTGTGGCTGGCCTTATGTTAAGGTCTTTGATCCACTTGTAATTAAGTTTTGTACAAGGTGATAAGTATGGTTCTAATTTCATTCTTTTGCAAGTGGACATCCAGTTGGACCAGCACCATTTGTTGAAGATGCTGTCCTTCTTCCTTTGTGCGTTTTTGGCTTCTTTGTCAAAGATTAGTTGGCCTTAGGTGTGTGGATTCATGTTTGGGTCTTCAATTCGGTTCCATTGATCCACTGCTCTGTTTCTATACCAGTACCATGCTGTTTTTATTACTGTTGCTCTGTAGTACAGCTTGAAATCTGGGATGGTGATACCTCCAGATGTTTTTTCATTGAACAGGACTGATTTAGCTATTCTGGGCTTTTTGTTGTTCCATATGAAGTTGAGACTAGCTTTTTCCAGGTTATTAAGAATTGTGTTGGTATTTTGATAGGAATTGCATTAAATCTATATATTGCTTTTGGTAGGATAGTCATTTTTATTATGTTGATCTTACTTATCCATGAGCATGGGAGATCTTTCCATCTTCTAAAGGCCTCTTCCATTTCTTTCTTCAGGGGCTTGAAGTTCTTGTTATATAGGTCCTTTACATGCTTGGTTAGAGTTACCCCCAGGTATTTTATGTTGTTTGTGGCTATTGTGAAGGGGGTTGTTTCCCTTATTTCTTTCTCGGTATATTTGTTTCTTGTATAAAGAAGGGCTTCTGATTTTTTTGAGTTAATTTTGTATCCAGCCACCTTGCTGAAGTTGTTTATCAGCTGTAAGAGTTCTTTGGTGGAGTTTTTGGGGTCGCTTATGTATACTAACATATCATCTGCAAATAGGGATAATTTGACTTCTTCATTTCCAATTTTTATCCCTTTGATCTCCTTTAGTTCTCTTATTGCTCTAGCAAGGACTTCAAGTACTATATTGAAGAGATATGGTGAAAGTGGACATCCTTGTCTTGTCCCTGAGTTTAGAGGAAATGCTTCAAGCTTCTCTCCATTTAATTTGATGTTGGCTACTGGCTTGCTGTATATTGCCTTTATTATTTCTAGGTATGGTCCTTGTATGCCCCTTCTCTCCAGAACTTTTAGCATGAAGGGGTGTTGGATTTTGTCAAATTCTTTTTCTGCATCTAGCGAGATTATCATGTGGTTTTTTTCTTTCATCTTGTTTATGTGGTGAATTACATTGATAGACTTTTGTATATTGAACCATCCCTGCATTCCAGGGATGAAGCCTACTTGATCATGGTGTATGATACTTTTGATGTGTTTTTGAATTCGGTTTGCTAGTATTTTATTAAGTATTTTTGCATCTATGTTCATGAGGAAGATTGGTCTGAAGTTCTCTTTCTTTGTTGGGTCTTTGTGTGGTTTAGGAATCGGAGTGACAGTGGCCTCATAGAATGAGTTTGGCAGTATTCTTTCTGTTTCTATGTGGTGGAAGAGTTTGAAAAGTAATGGTGTTAGTTCCTCTTTGAAGGTCCGGTAGAATTCTGTGCTAAAGCCATCTGGCCCTGGGCTTTTTTTGGTTGGGAGATTATTAATGACTGTTTCTATTTCCTTAGGTGTTATTGGGCTGTTTAAGCTGTTAATCTGATTTTGATTTAGTTTTGGTAGGTGGAATTTATTGAGGAAATTGTCCATTTCACTTAGGTTTTCAAATTTAGTGGAATATAGATTTTTAAAGTAATGCCCGAATATTTTCTGGATCTCCTCAATGTCTGTTGTTATTTCTCCCTTTTCATTTCTGATTTTGTTGATTTGTGTTCTTTCCCTTTGCCTTTTAGTTAATTTGGCTAGGGGTCTGTCTATTTTGTTGATTTTCTCAAAGAACCAACTCTTGGTTTCGTTGATTCTTTGTATAGTTCTTTTTGATTCTAAGTTGTTGATTTCAGCTCTAAGCTTGATGATTTCCTGTCTTCTGCTCTTCTTGGGAGTGTTTGTTTCTTTTTTTTCCAATTCGCCCAGCTTAGCTGTTAGTTCACTAATATGAGCTGTCACAATTTTCTTTTTGAAAGCACTTAGTGCTATGAACTTTCCTCGTAGCACAGCTTTCAATGTATCCCATAGGTTTGGGTATGTTGTGTCTTCATTGTCATTGGATTTTAAGAAGTCTTTGATTTCCTTCCTTATTTCTTCCCTGACCCAGTGGTCATCCAGTAAGGAGCTGTTCAATTTCCATGTGTGTATAGGCTTTCTGTTGATTCTTTTAATGTTGAAGACCAGCTTTATTCCACGGTGGTCTGATAAGATACAAGGTGTTATTTCAATTTTCTTGTATCTATTGAGACTATCCTTGTGACCAATTATGTGGTCGATTTTGGAGAAGGTTCCGTGGGGTGCTGAGAAAAATGTGTATTCCTTTGTGTTTGGGTAAACGTTCTGTAGATATCTGTTAGGTCCATTTGTTTCATGATCTCTGTTAGACTCAATATTTCTCTGTTTGTCTTCTGTCTTGATGATCTGTCCATTGTTGTGAGCGGGGTGTTGAAGTCTCCCACTACTAATGTGTTGTGATCGACGTGCGCTTTAAGTTTTAGAAGTGTTTCTTTTATGAAAGTAGGTGCCTTTGTATTTGGGGCATAGATGTTCAGTATTGAAATTTCCTCTTGATGAATATTCCCTTTAATGAGTATATAGTGCCCTTCTTTGTCTTTCTTCATTAACTTCAGTTGGAAGTCTGTTTTGTTTGATATTAGGATGGCTACTCCAGCTTGCTTCCTGGGTGTATTTGCTTGGAAAACCTTTTCCCAGCCCTTTACTCTGAGGCAGTGTCTATCTTTCGTAGTTAGATGTGTCTCTTGTATACAGCATAAGGAAGGGTCTTGCTTGCGGATCCACTCTGTAAACCTATGTCTTTTTATTGGGGAGTTGAGTCCATTGATGTTGATGGATATTGGTGACCTGGGGTTGTTATTTCCCATTAGTTTGGTATAGGCGGTGGTCCTGTGCCTCTTTTGGTTTAGTTGCTGAGGGGTTTTCTATTCCCTTTGTTTTCTTGGGTGGAGTTTTCTTCTCTGGGTTGGGATTTTCCTTCTAGGATTTTCTGTAGGGCTGGATTTGTGGGTAGATATTTTTTAAATTGTTTTTGTCATGGAATATCTTGTTTTCTCCATCTATGTTGATAGAGAGTTTTGCTGGGTAAAGTAGTCTGGCTGGGCATCTATGATCTCTTAGGACTTGTAGTATATCTGACCAGGCCCTTCTAGCTTTTAACGTTTCTGGGGAGAAGTCAGGTGTAATTCTGATGGGTCTGCCATTGTATGTGACTTGACCTTTTTCTCTTACCGCTTTTAATATTCTTTCTTTGTTCTGTACATTTAGGGTTTCAATTAGTATGTGGTGAGAGGAGTTTCTTTTCTGGTCTAATCTGTTTGGTGTTCTGTATGCCTCTTGGATTTTTATTGGCATCTCTTTTTTCAGGTTTGGGAAGTTTTCCTCTATGATTTTGTTGAAGATATTTCCTGGACCTTGGAGTCGGGAGTCCTCTCTTTCCTCTATACCTATAATTCTTAGGTTCCGTCTTTTCATTGAGTCCTTGATTTCTTGGATGTTGTGGGTGAGAGATTTTTTAGCCTTCTCATTTTCTTTGGATGTTGTACTGATTCCTTCCACTGAATCTTCCATGCCTGAGATCCTGTCTTCCATCTCTTGCATCCTATTGTTGATACTCACATCCGTAGTTCCTGTTCTCTTCCCTTGGTTCTCTACTTCCTGTTTTAACTCTGACTGTTTTTTCTTTATTGTTTCTATTTCTATTTTCATGTCTTGTATGGTTTTGTTCGTTTTGTACATTTCCTTCTCCAGCTTGCTTGTTTTTGTATGAAAATCTTTCATGGCTTTTTCCTTTTCCTGTTCAAGCTGTCACCTTGGCTTGGAGCTCTTTAACGGTGTTGTTCCTTGTTTTGATTTGTAGAATTGTGGCTTCTTTGAATTCCTTCATAGATTTAAGTTCTTCTTGCAGGGACTCTATCACTTTCCATAATGCAGAATTGTCAATGTTTTCATGTGTTTCTTTTGGTGTGTGGTCATCCGAATTGGATGAGCTAGGATGGTTCTGCTTTGTTGGAGTCATAATTCCTTGATTTCTATTTTTTTTTTTTGACCTTTCTCCATTGAATGCATTTAGCTGTCAGTTTTCTGTGCTTGGAACCACAGTGGATGATTTGGTGCAGGGGACGAGTTACTTGGCTATCTGTCCTTGCTTATAGGGGGATTTCAAGGTCACTGTGGTTTTAATCGCCAGAGGCACTGTGAGTTGATGCAGCCTATTCCCAGGTTGTGAGTAATGGACCAGGATTGTTTCACTGCTCCCAATTCAGACTTCCCTATGTTGCACTCTGAGTTATCAGCCTGTAATGGTTCTGATGGTATGGGCCTGTTTGCCCAGGCACAGATTCTGTGGGCTTTGTTTGTTGTCAAGGAGACTGACAGGGTCTGGCTCCACACCTGATATGTCTGGATTTTCCAGGATACAGCTCTGGTCCCGATTTCTGGTTTCTCTCTAGGCTTCTCACCACAGGGCTGGACTCTGTGCCTGATTCCCTTCCTCTCTGCGCCGCCACGGGTCCCGTGGGTACCCCAAGCCCTGGATCCTCCGGCTGCCTGAGTGGACCTCTCGTCCCAGCAGCTCAGCGGTGGGTGCACAGATCCCTGGCCCCGCCCACACTTGTCTCTCTCCCCAGATGACCTGCTGTGGACTCGAGGGGATTTGGCCCTGCCAGCCGTGCTCCCTCTCCAGCTGCGCTTCTGTGCGTGTGCGGGATTCAGCCCCTCCCTCCCGCCTTTGTGTTCCCAGCTTCCCATGCTCTCTTGGAACCTCCTGCCCTCCGCTTCACGAGCGGCTGCGGACCACCCGCTGAGCCCCCTGTTTGTTCCTTGCTAAGCCTTCCACTGTCTCGCAAAGTTTTTTAAGTGGGTATAAGTTCAACCTGATGTGTGGGGAGCCCAATAGGCCAGCGATCTATGGCCAAGTGGACCCTGATTCTGCCTGCTGTAAGTTGGGATCGATCTTACCAGGTGCCTCTCCAAATGGGAGTTCCCGAATCCCAGGTTTAGTGGCTTCCGTGTCTGTGAGAGATGGGTGAGAGCCTTGCCCTGGGACTTTTAACAGTCCCTTGGGAGCTGTGACTGTTCCCGGAGGGGGGGGGGGTCTAGCCCCTCCGGTTTTTGCACAGTGCCCAATAACTCTGTGTTTTTTATGGCTCTTTTTTCCCCCGCGTTCAAAATGCGTCAGTGTAGGTCGCCGCCATCTTGGCCCGCAAACAACTTTTTTAAAAGAAGATTTTTTTTTCAAGTGGTGTTTAGTGACCAGTAGGTTATGTTTGTAATATTCTTCCTATGTAGCTTTGAGATGTCTTTGTTCATCTTTTTTTTTTTTTTAATTGTGATGATCTTCTTGCCTTTTTTTCTCATTCTTTTGAAAACAACATTCAAATGATGATGGGAACAGATTCTGGAAAGTATGGGTACTGCTCCTACTTACTCATTTGTAAATTTATAGAAGACACAGCTAAGAAAATTCTGCATATGTCAAATTTTCTACATAGGTAAAATATCTACATATGTAGGTAGTATGTCAAAATACATGCATTATGTAAGAGGTATGTCAAAATAAATGCATATGCAGGTGGTATGTCTTTCTGAAAACATAATCCTTCAGAACAATTTACTAATCACGGTCCTTTCTTAAATCTGTTTACTTATTCTGTCTTCATCTGTTATCCATAATTCTTTTAAAGATGGAGATTTCGGGGGTTCATTCATGGTATTTTTCACTTCCATCATTTCTCTGCTTTTCAAACAAAATTACTAACCATTCTGTGATTTATTTGTAATTTCATCTAATTTTACCTCAGCACCATATCATCACTTTTGTAGCCTAGAATTTTTGATGTGCTCTTTACATCTTTCAAACTTATTTACACCATTCTAAGATTTTCTTTATGTCATTACAAATGCAACCAGGCCCCTTATGAAAAGATTGGGCCTCTCGGTTCCTTTATCACTATTACTATACCTATTCACATGCTTTCTATTCACATCAGATAGCTTTATATAACCCTGAGATGCCAGCTACCACATTACCTACTGTGAGGAGAATTTTTTTCATCTGAATCACAGATCATCAGAAGTGGCTTTAAAATCATCCTCACTTGGGCTTCTCTGCTTGGTTTGTTTTGGTTGACATATTTCTATGTTTTTTTGTTAAATTTCAAAACTGTTCCTACATACATGAAATGAGTGGTTTAAAGTTTCTATGGGCCAATTAAATTATTTGGTTTTTTTAGGTAAATTTTAGTAGTTATGTCAACCTCATTTGTGTGAATATTGAAAAGTCTTCATGTTACAGGCAAAGTATTGCCATCAAAATATTTTAATTTTTAGAGTTCTTTTTTGATGTTACTATTTTCATTTTTAACTTTTCCTAAGGTCTGAGATAATATAAACTTATGTGGTATAATGCATCCTAAATGCTTCACATAACTGTATATTAGTATAAATATCATCCTGCTACTGCTTTTGTCAGATAACTTACAGTAAATATTTTCATAACATACCAAATTCCTTTTCTTTTTCTTTTTTTTTTTTTTTTTTGTAGTAGAGTCTTCTTTGTATGCTAGGCTGGGCTCAAATTCTTGGTTATCTTTCCCCACCTTTCAAAATGCTGTAGTATCCCCAGTCTGCCTATGTCAGCCAATTTCTTAGCCTATAATATGCTTATAAATTTGAGTGTATACTAAAAAAAAAAAACCTTTATTTTCTATTAAGACATTTCTCTTTGTAAGCATATTTCCAGAATATGTGATTTAAGTGATTTCATCATTTCATAATTGATTTTCCTTTCTCATATCAGTTCTATGTTGAGTCCATTTTTCTACTTTTATGACTTTTTGTTTGAGTGCCTGTGATTATGATATTCAGTCCATTACTCCGTAAACTTTGTGTTTTATATTTACTAGCTTATTTTATGAACATAATAAATCTTAATATTATTCTCATTAGTATTTTATGTTTGAATTACTTCTTGAATCATGCCACTTTGAATGTATTTTTTTTTATGTTTTAAATTAATTATTTCCTTTCCATCCAGACCAAAGCTTCCCCTCCCTCCTCTTCTCCTAGTTCTTCCTTCTCACCTCACCTCCATCCCCTCTCCCTTTCTTCTAGAGATGAGGAGGCCTCCCAAGGATATCAACCTCCTTGGCATATCAAGTTACAATAGGACTAAGTACATCTTCTCCTACTGAGGGATAAGGCAGCCCAGTTAGAAGAAAGGGATCCAAAGGCAGGCAGCAGAGTCCAGTTTACCTTTCCCATGCTTTTTCTAGCCCTTTATTTATTGTACCTTCATTACACCAATTGCTTAAACTTAAAAATAGGATGTCCTCTTCCATGTCCCACTTTCCTAAACATCTAAAGCTTCCATTTGTGTCTTTGAAATGACTCTTAGGTCCTCTACCCTTCCAGTCAATGCTACCACTGTGTCAGTCTGGGGCATTTAAATAGAGAAGGGCACCTGATAGAGTACTTCCCTCTTTCAGCCAAAAACCCACATCTAGCTCAGGAATTATCTCCATGGTGATACTTTCTTTTACTTCCCTAGAGTAATCCCCCTTTGCTCAAACAATTCAGGGTATTATTCTTTAAATACTGCTGCACCTTTTTCTAGTAAATCCAAAGTTCTTAGGTTAAAGATCTATTGAAACTATGAATATTCCTTTTGTAGGGCAGACTGACTTTCTAAGTTCCAGAGGCCATTGACCTAGGGAATCAAGACTTTACACAAAAAACTGAAGTTTTGTGATGACAACTAATAAGCAGAGAATTTTGCCATCTATGTTTATGGCCAGCCAAACCCAGTCAAAGTGTCTGGCTTGGTGACTCTCATTAGTAAATCATAAAATTCCCCAAAGTAAGTATCAAATATATTCATGCCATGGACAACTGAATCCTCCCTGAACACATAAAAAATAGTAAGTTATATATAATAAAGTTATATATGAATAACAATAAGTTAGTAACAAATATTTTAAATATATGTAACAGAGAAGACTAAATATAAACTGTCTTATAGTACTAGATTAGGAAATTAATTTTTATTTAGCTATCTTACAGTTTTGAATATTGAGCACATATACCTTATGTATGCTAGGAAAGTACTCTACTACTGATGTGATCACAAGAACATTCAAATTGTCTTTTAAAGTTTATTACTCATGTCAAGAATATAGGTTCTCATTTCATATTATATACACACTATTTCTTATTCATCTACCAGAATATCTTTGTGTATTCTAGATCCCATTCTTTAATCTTTTCTGATCATAACAAAGGTGGAAAATTCTGAGTAGCTTTAGAATTAAAATAAAGACCAGTTCTCTCTGGTATTTACTCTCTAATAAAGTCAGAACTATCTGCTTCTGGAGTAGTAAACACACAAAAGCCTCCTTAGGACTCAGGTCATTCTGGATCAATTGTAGTAGAGGTATCTCTCAATTCTTCAAACACTTTTTTTTTCCATATTTTCATTAAATCATCCAATTTAAACATGATCATCTGATAACTTGAAATTCAACAGAGAATATCTAACTACTGCTTTATGAATATATTCAAATACACTACGTTGTCCTACATCTAAATCAGGGAACATGAAACATAATATCTTCTGGGGACAATTCCTGTCTTTGTTAAATAAATCTAACTCTTCTGAAACATTTTACTCTTGTTACTGTTTTTGAACCTTTTTTGTCTTCTATGGTCAGCCTATAGCTCAACTATTTCCTTTTTATACATTTTATATATTTTAAAATTACATTATTCCTTAATTCTTTTACCTATTCCTAACCATCAAGGCTCTCCTTCCATGTAAATCATAGACTATTTAGACACATGCCATGGAATTAAATTTCAAATTCAAGTTTGCACATACTAACAACATGGCTTAAATACTATTTTATTCTGAACTTTAACTTATTGTACTTGAAATTAAAATAAGACTACTACTATTAGGTTTTATGTCTATTATGTGTGTTCACCTTCTCCTACAAGGCCATATGATGGGCTCAGAAATTAGGTTTTGAAAATTTAAGCCCTTCAGAGTGTTCTGTTCAGACAAAAGAATCAACTAATTACCTACAGGACAACTTCCAAAATCCTACCATATCTGACCTAAGTATTTGTGAATATAGTGCTAGAAACAAGACGCCATTCTCTTCTAAAAGACTGAGAATTAATTCCACCTGAATCAAACTTAGTCAAAGTCCACACTTTCTCTTTCATTCCAATTGTGTATACATCTCCTTCTTTTAGTTTGTATTTTCTCTCTCTCTCTCTCTCTCTCTCTCTCTCTCTCTCTCGCTACTCAATCAATCACATATCTAGATAGATCACATTTATCTTGATTCCATGGGTCAAGAGTCTAGGAACAATTTATATGGGTAATAATTTGCTTTTATTTTTATCACCAGCCTGCAATCAAATGCCAGAAATCTTATTTAAAGACTGAAGTAGGGAGAAGAATCTAGGCTTACATATATTGCTGGCTGAATGAATCTCTTTGTGTTGGGTATATGGCTGGGTACTCTGAGTTCTTGATGAATATTTAATGGAGGTGTTTAGGGGACTCTATCAGGTAAACTTCTGCAGAGACAATATAGAATATGGCTGGGCTGGAAAGATGGCTCAGTTGTTAAAGGCTAGGCTCACAACCAAAAATATAAGAACATAAACCAATTTTTCCTTTTCAAATCTGCCAAAGTAGGGTGACATAATGTAGCATAATGATCTTAACATCTTAACATGTGTTTACATCAATTTAGTAGATACTTAAGAGAAGGGGATTGGACAGACAGGACTAGTTGCAGTTGGTGAGTCTTTCACCTTCATCTTTGACAACTTTCTAATATTGTGCCCCATACTTCTTTGTGACATCATCAAATTATTTAGTCCTAAGTTTCCAAAAACTGCACATATTCCTATATTTTTTATCTTAATCTAGAATTGAATAATAGACGTTTTCTGAGGACAGTTTAACCTAACAGACTTACTTACACTTGCATAAAAACTTACAAATGGGAAAGCCATCACTTGGATTCCTCATGCTGCCACAGGCCATTTGCTCCCCTTTTCTTACTCAAGCCTTACTCACTTAAACTCTCTCACCTACCAATGATCATCCAGCTATTCTTGTGTTTTTACCTCTTCTCAGTGTTCTGAGTCTTCATTTATCAAAAGCTTCAGCCAAGGAAATCAGTGGTTTTGTTTGGAAAGCCTACAACAAACTCACCCTGATTCTCACAATGCTTATCTATAAACAGAGTCCTCACCTCACAATAATGATTCCTTTGTTCACACTCTGTATTTTATCTACTTGTTAAGCTCTACATCTTTCAAATGTTTCCACATATCCTTGAAAACTTTCTTGTCTCCTCCCACTCGCTCAAGCACAAGCTATGTTTTCTTAAGTGTTTTCTCTGCTTCCTGGTTATACCCAGCTCCTCATTTAGATCTTAGGGAGTTCTTCCCTGAATGAGCTGAGAGGAGAATTTCTCAGTTTTTCTAAAGCATGGCATCTAATTATTTTTCCATTATACTGTCGATTGTATGTATAGCAAACTATGTATCAGTTTTCTTCTCTTCGAAGTTTCTCTAATTTAAAGCCTTCAAACTATTGTAAAGTCAATGAGAATAGAGGTACTATTCATTACATTCTTGTCAGCTTGCAGCAACAGCATTTCTTGCCATCACATGAGCTAATATATAAAAGTTTATTTAATGAATGAATGTGTCTATCAAAGGTTGTAGCAAGAAGAAAATAAGATAGACTTTTTCATACAATGATGAAAGGTATCTCTCATGTTGTTCTTGATTTTTGCTGCAATAACAGGTGCCATCTAGTCCAAAAGACAGAGTTCAGTGTTTGAGCCTTTGTAATCTTCCAGAAATTGGTGAAGACGCTAGAGCATCACCTTTTTCTGTCTCTGGAAATGTATATGTATACATTACATTATTTTTCTGTTAGAAGAAAACAAGTTACTTTCAACATGAGAGTATGTTCAATGCAACTCAGACAAAGACAGAAGGATTGGAAAGACTGCACATCATCTGCCAATTAGACTATTTCCCATCCCATTGTGGTGGCCAAAAATTCCCAGTAAATAGTACTAGGTGGAAAATATTTGCTCATATTATTTTTTCACTGGTATGTTCCAGATGAGCAAACAAGGAGAAAAATAGCATGCCCATGTTAGCTAGCTTGCTAAAGGTGGATGAAGATCCATATCTTCAAGATATTTTTTCTTCTTTTCCCCCTCTCTCCAACCCTCCAGGTCCCATTCTGCCTCCCTCTCTCCCTCTCCCATCTATCCTACTCCTCCGAAGTGGATTGCCCCTACATATCAGCCCTTTTCAGTTAAACTGTCATATGAGTGTTAAGAGCTTCCTCTTGCACTAGGGACCTATATGGCAACTCTATTAGGGCAAAGTGTCCCACTAACAGGTAATAAGGTCTATGTTCCTGTTCCTTTTGGTGTGTTGGTTGTAAAATAGTTATCCTGTACTACATGGCTAAAATACAATTGTAAGTGAATAGATGCCATGTGCATCCTTCTGAGTGTGGGTTAGCTCACTCAGAACAAGCTTTTCTAGTTCCATCCATTTGGCTGCAATTTGCATGATTTTGTTGTTTCTGATGGCTGAGTAGTATTCCATTGTGTAGATGTGCAGATATTTGATATAATTTTTTCTCTCAAAAGAAGTCATCACTACCATTGAGGATATGTTGATGCATACGTGTGTGCGTACACACACACACACACACACACACACACACACACACACACACCCTGTTTGAAGTATTTATAAGCAATTGCTTGAGTTTAATTCTCTCATATTTTGTGTCATGGTAGAAAAGCAGAATGGGGCTTGGCCTTGTCATATTTTACATCACAGTATCCTTGGATAGAAGCAGGGAATCATTCAGTAACCTCCAGAATTTATTCATTCTGCAGAACTAACACAACTATACTGGTTGAACAACAACTCCCCATTTCTCCTCTACCTCAAGCTCTAGCAGTCAGAATTCAATTTTCTACCTAGAAAATTTCAATATTTTAGATCCCACATGTAACTTGAAACATATAGTGCTCATCCTGTGATTGACTTATTTTCACTTCTGCTTCTTTTTTGAGGGGGGGGGCTGAATGATATTTTATTGTATGCATATGCCACATAATCTTCACACATGTTGCCAGTGAACACTAAGTCCTTTCTATACATTGATTATTGTGCACATTGCTTCAGTGAGTATTAAAATAGTATCCCTTTCTCAAAAATCCAAAGATGATTGTATTATATTTATTATATTCCAAAATGTAACTTTTCAATTTCAGGGTAACAATATTTTTTGTTTGTTTCTTGGGGAATCTCATCATAGTTTTCTCCACAAACTTTACATTTTGTATCTACAATAGTCCATGAATTTCAGATGCTCCAAATCCTTAACTATACCCATTACTTTCTGTTTTGGTTTTGCTGTAGTTCCCTGAAAGGTAGAGAAATAATTCAAGTTGCTTTTAGTTTTTATTCACCTTAAGGAGAATATTGCCCATTTCTAATGTGTATTTTTTGGAAAAATGTTTATTTATTCCTATGCTTTGTCTGTCTAAACAGGGGTTTTGGCCTTGCTCATGAATGGGAGGACATCTTGGTACCCTGTTCATATTGACTCATTCTGGATAAATGGTCTGGGAACACTATGCCATTTTTTTGGCACATTCTCAGTCTATGGACTGCTCTTGAAGTCTGAACTTTTCTTGTGGCTCAGGCTTGCTTGTATTCTTCCTTTCTGTTATTCACTTTCTTAGTGTCACATCTAAGAAGTCACTGCTAAGGTTAATGCCCACATATTTTTTCTTTATGATGCTCTAAGGAGTTTTGTGCCTTCTGATCTCACATTTAAATTTCAGTCCATTTTGAGTTGATTTCTGGGTGATATGGTCAGGATCTAGTTGTATTCTTTGGCATATACATATCTACTTTGATAATGTGCCTTGTTGAAGAGATCCTCTGTCTCTATTGTATGACCTTGATCTTCCTTGTCCACAAAGACTGATTGACAATATAAACACATGTTGATTTCTAGGCACTTTATTCTTTTATGTTGGAATATGCTCATATTTTATTCCACTATTATCACAGTCTTTCAGGGCTACTATAGCAAAAGTGCCACATATTAAGCAGATTAAAATATAAACATTTGTTTATCATACCGTTGTGAACTGAAAACATAACCAGAAAATTCCCAATCAAGTCACAGGAGGATTTTGTGTCTATGGGACTCACTTCTTAGCTCACAGATACCTAACAGTTGTGTCTTTTCACATTGCTGTACATGGCTGGTTATTTTTTCCTCCTGAGGACTTTTGAAAGCAAGGCAAATAGATCCATTTATATGAGCTCGACATTGAAAATTTAGCAACCTCCTAATGGCCTAGTCATTAACATCATTACATAGGTCATAGGACTTAAAAATACAGAGCATTTTGACTGGACACAGCATATGAGGAGAACCACACTGTTTGGACTACTGTAGCTTTGGAAGGTAATTTAACTTGAAAAATGTGATGCTTCCAGTTTTTCTCCTTCTCAAGGCATTGAACCTTACCTTTGCAGTAAAAAGTTCAACTAAGAGTTTTGATAGGGATTTTACTGAAACTCTAGCTCACTTTGAAGCCATATGGGCACTTTGTTCATTTGAACTTATCTGATCTATGAAGATAAGTGTTGTTTTCTTTATCCCTTAGATTTTGAGATAAGGTTTCCCTAAGTTACCAATGCAGAAATTAGCTTGTAATCCTTATTTTCCAGTCTACCCCATAGATAGAAATACAGGAATGGCTTTTATTGATATTTTAAGTAATTTTATTTATCTCTTCTGTTTTTCAGGGAGTTTATAGTTTATGTGTAGTTTCATAATTATGAGGAAAATCTGATGAAATTTATAACAAAAAAGACATTGAATTGATAATCACATATCTTTCAATAAAGAAAAAAAATAGCTAATTAAATGCTTTAACCAGTATTTATATTATCTTAAATTGGTCGATAGTGTTAATCCTTAACCCACCATTATAAATGAATACACACAGGCACTACGTGGATTTTAACAAGCCTAGGTCTGAGTTGTACAATCCTAGCCCATCTAAGCTAGCTCATACAATCCTAGCCCATCTAGCTAGCTCATAATTCTATTACCCAAATATAACACCATATAAACATACGTCCCTTTGGACTATTATTCTCCATGCTAAGCCAATGTTCCAGGCCACGTGGAAAGATCTTCTTTAATCCACCCCATGGTGTGTCCTCTTTGTTTGCTCCTGGCTTCTTTTCCAGCCTTCTTCTTCCCAAGATGCTCTCTGTCTCAAAAAGCCCATGCACGTTAGTCCCACCTATCTCTATCTTTGCCCAATCTCCAGGCCTCAGCATTTATTTAACCAATCAGAGTCGAAGTAAGTAACAGACAGCAAGCAGGACCAATCAACATTTACAATGCTTACCACCACCCCATCAGATATCTGGTAAGATGTCACCAGGTGTAAAAGTGTTTGTCCCTAAGCCTGGCAACCTGAACTTGATGCCCAGAACTTGAATGATGTGAGAATTCCCATAGGCTGTCCTCTGATCTACACACACACACATTCACACATGCACTAAATGTACACATATATACATGAACATGATAATATTCATAAAAATAAATTGTTGGGATTTTGAATAATAATTTTAAATTATGTCTATTTTTATGATGGAGAGAAACAATTATATTTATTTTCTAGTGTAACAGTATTTAACGTTGAAGTAGAAAAACTTTGAATAATTCACTCTGACATTCCAGGCTCTCTGAAAACTGTCTGAAGCAGAGAGTGGGATCACTTTACCTCAGAAACTGCATCACCCAGTTCTCTCTCATACCTGGAGGTGACTCCTGCGGGGCTCAGTAAGATATACACACCTGAAACTTACTGAGCTTAGAGTATTTTTCTAGATCTTTATGACATGTGACTTAAAACACATGGACATCCTACAAGTTGTCTATGATTGTTTCTGCCCTGTTCCAAGTAACTCCAACTTTTATTTTATTTCATTGTCCAGAATCCAATTCCTAAAACTCCATTCTGTGTAAACTGAGCAGATGGTTAGCAAGTGCCATTTACTGATTGCTTCACTTTTTAAGTTGGAGCACGTTTACATTTCAAAGAAGAAACAAAATAAAACACATGGCACAGGTGGGGTGGATAAAACTCAAATGCAAAGTACAGGAGTATTACTTCAATGGATTTCATTGTTTACACAATAAGTCACCTTTTCAACTCTTTATTTACAGAAGCCCAAACATAATAAAATCCAGCAGAAGCCTTGTGTTTCAACTTCGTTATGGGGCTTCAAAACAAAGAATTCTTATTCAACAATTTCACTTCAAAGGAAAACACCATTGTCTGTTGCTCAAGTTAGTCCATTTGAAGCTTTCAGTAATAGACCTGTCAGTTTTCAAAATGTGAACGTATGAGTCATGTATCATCATCGTGGTTAAATAAAAGGTTACTGCATTAAATCCGATGACCTTGCTACCTTTTAGTCGCAGTCTTAGAGAGCAAACTTGTTTTAATTAGCAGTCAGCAAGCAGACTGTAACTTCACTGAAGGAGCATTGAAGAATCACTGCCTATTAACAACCCAGCGGTAAGTAAGCCAGCACAAATACTTATAACCAAATAGTGTGCATTGCAGGAGTGGAGAGGATTAGCTATTGGGCACACAACACAGTGGAGGAAATTGCTTTATTCCCAGTACTGCTGGGTACCAGGAGGCAATCACTGTGCCTCCAGCCCATTAACAGCATTCAGAGTGTTGCTTCCCATAGAAGGGGTTATTGGCTAACCACTGGGTGACCAATTAAATGCTATGAATAAGTCCCAAACCCAGCAGCATGGGGCCTGTTTGTGGCACAGTGGTATCATTACTAAAGTGAAAACTTGATGAGAAAGGAACATATTTAATTATAGAACTATACAAATGGCTAATTAGGACCATAAAGTGAAATGAATGACTTTCCAGTGGATTTTTGAATGTTACTGATAACTGCCTAGCTTCTTTGGAGACCATGAAAGTGATCTACAGCTAGAGCTCGTGTGTCATGGTAATGGATGGATCTTCATTAGAGGAAGCGTTTTTTGACCTGGTTGCTCAGGTAGCATGGGTTCTAAAGACAATCCTTGATTCCTTTCACTGTGAGGGTTCTTCCACCCCAACCCCCTGGTCTCTCATGAGTTCCACTTACTTTCACAATAATTCTTATGGGTTTGCATGCAGACACATTATCTCCAATAGCCACTCCCTACCAGTTGGAAAATTCAATCACAAAAGGGTGTCAGTTTGTAGGAAATACTGATCCATGCTTCTTCGTTTTATTAAATTCCAGTTTTCAAAGGAAAATTCTTCAGTTAACGTTGCTAATCCTGGTATCTCCACTGTGAAAACTGTGAATCCTTTAAATGGAAAATTTACAATTTAAACTGTACCTACCTAGTGTTGGTGTTTAAATGAAGGGAAACATTAACAATCTATGTGGGATCATGAAAACCAAAGTGGATACATTGACTCTGACTGTCAAGTGTTACAGAAAATCTCTATGGGGTATTGTTTGTGTGTTTTATTCAAATATTTTATGTTTAAATAAAATTCATCTTACTTATTCAAGAAAACTTAAATAAGCCTTAACAATGAACAAATAACTATACTAAACTTGTATGCAAAATGCCCTTTTTTGTAAAGTTGGAAAAGCACCAACAAAGAATTGTGTGCATGTAATCAATATCCAAAATATCAAATAAAGCAAACAATCAGAAACATCACATACTTAATATTAAGTGCATACCTCTGCTCATATTTCTTTATAATTTATCTATAAACTGCAAAAATAAATCTGAAAAGAGATACAATCATTACACCTCCAGACTCTCCCATTCCAAGTACTTAGGTGGCTTATGTAAAACCTACAAAGTCACTTTTTAGTGAAAACCATTGAATTGGCTTAGTTTATAACCAGCATCACTAAGAACCTCAATGAGACACTATAGACTCTCTTCATTTGAGAACACATTGTATGTTCCTTTGTGTTTCATGAACACAGTAGTCTAAGTCCAGATACATATATTTCCACGTCTCTTTCTGAGAATGGTGGGAAAGCAAGGTCATGAGAACTTTGATTGGATCCATTCCTACTAATCCCAAGAATTCTGACTTTGTTAGCCGATTACTTTGTAAAACTTCCTGTAAATATGTTCTTAATATTTTTGAATCTAATGTCTAAAACAAGTTCAAGAGTCCTGAAATGGACTAGGGAGTGGACATGCCTATACAAATCACACCTTGCTTGCGAGAAGAAGTGATAGTTCCTGACACCTAAATATCCCTAGGCAAGAAGAGCCTGAGATTTTCCTACCCGAGTGATTGCCATGAATGCAGACCTTTAGACACAAGTAAATTTCTCTTTTTAGTAACAATTTGTCTTGTAAACATTTCACTAATTTAGCATTTCTCACACGAGCCATGACTATAAACATTAACAAGTTTTTAATTTGTTTATATTCTTCTGCAGTGAGATGTCTCAGCTGACCATTGTCGTCTCCTTTTCTCTCTTGTTATTTCAGCAAATTTTAAAGATGTAAAGTATAAAATTATTACATGTTAACTGTATATCTCTGATATTATTCTCCTTAAAACATATATACAGTTGTGTTTTTTTGCATGGTGCATATAGTTAAAAATGTCTCTGCTTGGTTTCACATTGAGTCTTCGCATTGAGACAGACTCAGAATATTGACTTTATGTCTACTGGATATATCTCTATCCTGTTATTGGTGAATTTCACCCTATATTGTAGACATTATCTAGAAAACTTCGTATTTGACTTTAAAATTGTATTTCTCTGTTATTTAAGGCTCAAATAATTATAAAGCCATTTGTATTTTTGTTAAAATTTAATTTAAACTAGCTAACTACAATAGAAACAGCAAAATATAGGACAACCCTGATGTATCTATACATTTATAACATTTGTTGACTCATTTTTCTTTATTTCTGGATATAGCCCTGAGGCATGACAAAGAATAAATTATCCTACAAAATAATAGAACATTTTATATATTTTTCTCTTGTGAATATTTCACGAATTTATCCAAATACCTAGTAAAACTTATAGACCTCTTTAAGCATTTCTCACAAGAGCTATGACTATAAACATTAACAATTCCTTAATCTTTTCTACTATCCTGCAGTAAGGTGTCTCAGCTCATCATTACTATTTCCTGTCTCCCTCCTTTAATAAAGCTTTCTTTTGAGGCAATTCTGTTTTATTCACCCTTTTTAAAAACTATTTTTTCTCACCTCTCCCATTTACATTTTTACAAAATAATGAAGCATCCCAAATCATCAATTACAATTATCTGTAGAAGGCAGAAAAAGAGACAACACATCTGTATACTTACATTTAATGCTGATTATGTCACATTAGGAAAAACAGTAAACTATTCCATGCACAATTGAGGGGATAAGTTTCAACCATAAAAGTGATAATTTCACAGACATTATAACTACACAGATGCATGTTTATAGTATCTAAATGTTAGGTGTGTCAACTGTGAAAATGATGACAAATTTTATGAAATAATAAAAATGAATAAATACATATAGTTTTGTATAAGAAGTGTTTGTTGTCATGCCAATAGAAATATGAGTTATATCATTACTGAAAATTCCAGTACCACCCAGCCATAAATACAAAAATGCTCACCAAAACACATATACAAAAGCTATAGGCAAGTTTAAATTAAATTAAATACAACTGTGGGATTAATACACAAATTCTACAGAAGCATTAAATGCATTAAATGTAATGTTATAGCTCTCAGTAGTCAGCATAAAACTTGAAAAATGACCCACAGTTTAATATAATCTGTATATGCCTTGCAACTTCAGTTTAAATCCCTGAATTCATATCAAATACTGGGTTCAAGTTACACCTGTAATCCCAATATCCCTAAAGGAAATAAATGGCAGAGACAGGGTGGCCACCTGGAAGATCACAAGGCAGACAGTCTGTGTATTCAGTGACAAAAAAAAAAAAGAAAGAAAAGAAAAAAAAAGAAACTCTGCCTCACAAACAAGGTGGAAATCTGAAACCTACTCTTTACAGTTGTCCTTTGATTTTTACATGATCACTATGGCATATATTTGCCTATATTCATACATAACCCCCACCATACACACTGTCATTCAAACATAAACAAATAGAATGAAATTAAAAACACCTGACAGCACATGATCTTAGAGTCATTTTCTATGTGGAAGTTTTCAAGAAGATTGCTCAATATATCCCATTGCAATTACACAATGAGAAAACTTAGAAATATGCAAATGGATACACTGGTGTTTGTTTTCCAGAGAGAAGTAAAAGTTATGTATATGCAACAGGTGACAATCATTACATTTTAATATAAGCCACAGTTAATAATTTTTAAAGAAATAATTATATTTTATACTACCTGACATTACCTAGAATTTGTGAATATTGTTAGTTATTTGCATTTCTGAACACATATCAGAGAAATGGATATTTTTTTAAAGTACACAATCCATAGTTTTATAAGTTGATTGAATTGGGATAGATTAATACTTTTTATTGAAACAGTAGAGTTTAACAAAGTCTTGTCTTTAGTTAAGTGAAGAACCACACATGTTAACAAGTACACACACACACACACACACACACACACACACATATATGCACAACACATGTTTATAAAATATTTTGTATGAGAAAAAGACTTGGGGGTCCAGTGTGCATCCTTTGAGGAAAGAGTGCTATGGCAGCATCAAAAGGGGTATGAGACATTTTTAAAGACTAAATAGTGGAAGGAAAAGAAGACAAAGGGAAGATACAGACACAATACTCATGAAAAAATAAATTGATGAAGACAATAGAAGCAAGAAGTAGAGTGGTTATTTTATCAAAAGTAATTGACAGTTCAGTGCAATCCAAGTCAAAATGTAGTGTCCTTTTAGAAGAAAAAAGAAAAAAAGTGTATAAAAGAAAAAGAGAGAGTAGAGAATTTTAAGATTGGAGAGGATTCCAGCTGAGTTGGAAGCATGAGATTGGAGGTGGATTTGCCATACTTCCTTGTATACATGCATTAAATTTTCATAAAATAAACAAATAAAACAAAATAAATGATTAAATAAGTAAATAAATAAATATAGTCTTAAAATTCATATGGAAAACAAAAGACCTCAAATGGACAAAGAAATACTGATCAGAAGAGGACTAGAGGTATTACAACATTACAAGGGAGATATAAGGATGTGAGATGAAAATGGAAAAGAGAGGCAGGAGAGTGATGTCCTGGGCCTTCCCTCTGGTCTCTACATCCTATGATGAGGTGTGGCTCCATCAATCAAATCTGCAGGCTTCCAGGCTATTGTCTCTATTTCAAGTTTAGCACTATTTTTCCACGATCACCTGAAAAAGAGAACTAAAATGTTCCTCTGTTTTGTTATTGCATATTTGTATGATGCCAGATTCTCTTCATATACTTCAGTGGAATCAAAACATTGCAAAGGAGTAAATACAGAAGTAGATTTGACAATTCAGCTTTCTATTGCCAAAATAAATATCAAATGCATTTGCAAAAATGTTAAACAATTTTTGTTTGGCGAAACTATAGTTATTTTTTTATAAATACACTGTATTAATGTATTTATTATTGTTATTTTAAGCTTAATGAATGTTTTTAATTTCTCTTTTAGCTTTTAATACTGCAAATACATATGGATTTGTAAATATAACCCATGTTAATAAAAAAAACCCATGTTTTTAAATTATACAACAGGTTCACAGTAACAAAAATATTATGGTGTTGCTATAACATAAGTAAAAATGTGTAAATATAGATCACTTGAATAGAACAAAGCAAAAATGAGAAATAATAACAGCCACCTGATTTTCTACAAATATGTCATTTATGTATATATATATATATATTGCAAAACATATTTGAAAAAATATATATAGAGAGAGAAAAGACAGCATATTCAGCAAATAGTAAATAGTGCTGGGAAGACTGGATATCCACATGTAGAAAAATAAAACTAGGTCCATAATTCTCACTTTGCATTAATGTCCACTGAAATTAGATAAAGAGTTTATAAAGTCCTGAAATTATCAAGCAATTGATAGAAAACACTTTAAGAGACCAGCATAGGCAAAAACTTTCTGAAAAAAAATCTCCAATAGTCAAGGAAGTAAAATTAGGAGTTCAGATATGTGACCGAATAAAATCAAACAGCATCTACACAGAAAAGGAACAAATGCCCTATATAATGTGAGAAAAACGTTACCAGTTATATTTCATACAATGGATTAGTGTCTACTGTATATAAGGAACTATAAAATCTAAATATCCCCAGCCCAAATAGGTCAGTCAATAAATTGGCTAAGAAAAAGGGCAGTTCTCACAAGATGAAATATAAAAGGCCAGTAATCATTTAAAAATGTTTTAGCATCAATGGGTATCAAATAAATGGAGACTGAAATTATATGAGCTGTTTCCTCAATTGGGATGGATATCATCAAGAAAATAAATAACAACAAACTAGAGAACCACTGTACACTGCTGGGATATGGAAACCATTAAACCAATTAAAAAAAAAAAGTTACTGCATATCCCAGCTATTCAACTAGGTATGTTCACTACAGACTGTAGTCAATGCACCACACAGTACTTATTCCACATTATTATATTTCTAGTCACAACTGACAAAATATGAAATCAGCCTGGATGACTGTCAACAGAGGAATGGATAAAGAAAATGTTATATAAATACACACAAAGAGATTTTATTCACTCTAAGGAAGACTGAAATTATAATATTTTATATAAATAGACAAAAATTGTAGATCATTATATTAAGTGAAATAGCTCCAAATCTGACAAATATCACATTAGTTTAGTTATCCTAGAAATTTTGTAGGCATATAAAACTGCTACACATGACATGCTAGGTGAGGAAGGTGAGTAAACGGGAGTATATACAAGGGGCTGAACATGATCAGAATGCAAAATATACTCGAGAGAAAATAAGTGTGAAACCCATATAATCTCTCCAATTTGACCAGTTTTACATTTTTGTTATTATTTCTATTTGCTACCAGGAGAAGTTTCTTTTATGAAGGGTGAGTGCTCATCTGCAGATAATGTCCTGAATGTGGCCAAAGTATATAAAAGGAAGGTAAGGCAAAAAAAAAAAAGGAAAAAAAAAAGAAAAAGAAAGAAATTAAATGTCGTATACCTCAACATTTCTGAGAAGAAAATAAGAGGACATATTCAAAGAATTACAGGCATTTATAAGCCAGTAGCTGAGTGTTAGAAACTGAACACAGGTCTTCTACAAGGACAGCAAGAACTCCTAACTACAGACCCATCTTATTTGCCGAAATAAAAAAAAAAAAAATCTTAGGTTTCATATGGAAACCCAAAAGTCTTAGGTTAGTCAAAATATTTCTGCAAATGAAAATACTGTTGGAAGTATCCCTATCTCTGATTTCTATAGAGCTATAGTATTAAAACAGACTGTTGTCTGTCAGAGAAACAGGACCCAAAGCCTGAAGATTGATGCTGGAATGTATGGAGAGAAAATGGGAACTGTCCAGGCAGTTATTGGTATGTTCTTTCTTAGTTTTGGAAGCTGCAGGCTCTGAACTTCCTATATAAGCAAATATATTTATCCTCTCAGGTCTCTGAGGTGGTTGAAGAATAGACAGATAGAATCTTATAGTTAAATTTTGAACTGTTTAGGAATCAAGAGGGTGTTATAGATCTAAGAAGATACTCTTAAAAATGTGTTGCAAGATAGTATGAATGTTGAGTCACATATAGACCTTTAAACTCATGGAGTTGGTTAGATAGTAGAATGTTAAAGTCAGGGGCCAAATAGGTATAAACTGAACATTGGGAAGGTATACTGGGCCAATTTACTCTCATAAATGTGGCATATTTATATCTATTGTTTTGTATAATACTTACTGTTATAAGAGAAGGAACCAGCTGTTGGACTGAAAGGGGAAACCTCTGGAGGGAAGAGGGTGGAAGGGCGGGTTAGGAAGGGGGAATAGGGAGGGGTTTGTTACTGAGATGTAACTTGAAGAAAAAAAAA
>CAJQZJ010034238.1:72253-96155 GCA_907164525.1 Lophiomys imhausi
TCTCTCTCTCTCTCTCTCTCTCTCTCTCTCTCTCTCTCTCTCTCTCACTCTCTCTCTGTGTGTGTGTGTGTGTGTGTGTGTGTGTGTGTGTGTGTAGTTTTAAATCATTTCTTTTTCTTTCTCTAATTTACCACACAAGCACTCTGACCTCGGTATAGATCCACAGCACTCACATAAAACTGGAGTGATGGTTATCCAAGGCCTAGGAAGGCAGAGGCAAAGGGATACCTGAGGTTTGCTAACCAATTGGTGTAGCTGAGTCTGCGAGTTTAAGGTTCAATGAAAAACCCTGTGTACAAATGTAAGACAGAGAATTATTGAAGAAGACACCTGGCATTGAATTCTGGATTCTACATGAATATTTACACACATGGACAAGTACACACATTCAGATGTTCATAGATTAATGTGAACAAACACATACACTGTTACTACTACTGCAAGAGTTCTAAGATCACTAAACAAAATAATAATAAACATTTGAGATAGAACAAATATTCTTACTTAATCCATACTCTATACTTCTTGAAAAGAATTGTATCACTGTATTCAATAATACCTATAATTAAATGTGTTAATTAGAATTTTAAACAATTTAAAATTAAGCAAATTCTCACTTACGCTTTTCTGGTTCAAGCTTCTGACAGCACCCCCCATTCTACTCCAAGTAGATGATTAACATCGAAGAATCTCCATTGGGAGATGGCTGTATGAGTGGCAAGCTTGAAACTGGGCAAGAGAAATCCCTTGCTTCAACTGTAGACAGAATGCTGTCCAAAAAGGACAAACCTTGGAAGCAGGTAAGTTGACAGCCTAGCTCTGCCAAGACAGGGTAGGTAAGTCTTTCATAATTCCTGCTGCCCAGTAAATGGCTCTCAGAGATACTGGGCCAAAATGCTGAAGTTAGATGCTCCAATGTATTGAGAGAAATTGGGGACTGTAAAAGCAGCTAGTTATCTGTCTTTTTTTAGTATTGGAAGCTGCTGGCACTGCCCTTCCTGTATATTCAGATATATTTATCCTTCAGGTCTCTGATGTGGTTGAAGGCAAGATAGTTATAGTCTCACAGTTAAATTTTAAGTGATTTATGAATTAAAAGGATATTCCAGGTCCAAGAAGATGTTTTTAAGTTGGTAACACAAGTTAGGATTGAAACTGAGTTAGGTATAGGACTTTAAACTCATTGAGATAGATAGACAACAGAATATTATATCAGTTACCAAGTATGTGTGGGCTAGACATTGGGAATGTATTTTATACCCTATAATTTTCATAATTGTGGCCTAATTGTTCTTATTGTTTTGTATTGTATTTATTGTTATAAGAAAAAGAGCCTTTTATTGGACTGAAAGGGGGAGCTGTTGGAGGGGAAGATACACCTTAAATTAAAAAAAAAAAAACTAGGAGAGTGAGGGGGAAGAGGGTAGGAGGGTGGGAACAGGATGGAAAGGAGGAAAGGGACTATGATAGAGATGGAAGTTGAAGAAATAAACAAATGTTTAAAAAACAAAAAGTATAGATTTTTAACTTCTTCCTTGCCTTGTCTTTCTTTCATCTTGTTAGGTCTATGTCTTTAACAGACATTGTGATAGAGACCCTTCCCACACATCATCCCTGGTTTCAGATTAGAAAAATCTCTTTTACCACTGTTTAGCTCTAAGAGGGGTAAAGAGAAAAGTAATTCTCAATTTCATCAAAATTGCTGAAGAATGTCTGAATTTCTTAAGTTCTTGCTCAGAGTAGCACTGGAAGGTTTGCTAGACAATGTCTACAATGTCATCATTACACTCTTACAGGTGTCATTTTTTCAGATATGGACTATATTAGACATTGTTAGTTGGACAAGAATCTCATCTGGATTGCTAGGGTGAAGTAAGGTCCAAAACATTAAACTCTTGGAATTCAATCTGTGTATAAAGTAGACCTATTTGTCTTCTATTTTCTCTTTTCATTCATATAAATTATGTGATATTGATGTGCACATACATGAATGTTCCTGTGTAGAAAGAGCTGGGAACTTTAAATCATTTGCTTGTAAGTGTCACAAGCAGCTATCTACTCCAGAAACAGCCTGGAATAGAATTATGGCCAGGATGCTTATTAGTTGTGTGAATTTAAACATGCTCTTGAAAACCTGTGTGTCGTCTATGGTTTCTTCTTATACAGTATGAAAAATAAGTACAATGAATGATAACAATTTTTAAAAGTACCTAATACGCAGTAAATGCTCATTATTGTTAACTGATACAATTGTGTGAGCTGTTGTTGGTGGAGTAAAGTGGGCTTATCTCCTGGGAGTTAATCATAAAGTGAGGACCTAGATGCTTATACTTCTATGCTGAAATGCTCTCTGGATTTCTGGAACATGTCAGTTGTGCTGTAAAAGCAAGAAAACTCATATGTTACTTATTTGCATATACGGAGCAATTGAGAGACAAGTCAACCAACAGTTTGGGATTTAAATGACTAAAAATAGATTTATGGTCTCAAAATTGACTTGAAAGTAAACTGAGAAAATGAAGACACCTCCTTCTCCATATCTTGAAGACACAACTTTCCTTAGCTTAACTATTTTCTGCTCACATCTGAGATATTGAGGAATATAACACTTGTATGTTCTTTCTCATTTCCTATCATTTATTCAATCCTACTACCTAAGACTACATTATAATCTGTTAAAATATGTTATCATAGTAGTTCAAATGATGGGCCATTTTTCCAAAAAAAAAAAAAAAAAGAGAATTCAAGGTAATTTCTGGCATGCTTCTAGACTCCTGAGATTGGTGAGAGACGATGTGCATGTCTCTTTATTATCACTTGGTACATGAAGGTGCTCTTTCAAAAACGTCAAAGCATACACCTTGTGATCACACATTACAGACTAAATCTTGTTGAAGCTCTTTATTCGATATCAATGAGGATGCATTTTCTCTTTCTTTTTTCTTTTCTTTTTGTTTTTGGTTTTTTGAGACAGGGTTTCTTTGTGCATCCATGGCTGTCCTGGAATCACTTTGTAGACCAGACTGGCCTTGAACTCAGAGATCCGCCTGGCTCTGCCTCCCTAATGCTGAGATTAAAGAAAGGCGTGTGCCACCATGCCAGGGTTAGGATGCATTTTCTACTTTTTTAAACAAAGAAAATTTCCTGATCATGCTATACTTATGGTAGCAAAATAAATCCAGTTGGTTAAATATAAGTTTGCTTCTTAACTAAAGTGATATATTGAGGGGGAAGTTATTCTGTCTTGGATGTGATTGCTTACATAGTATACAATACACCAAGCTCTTTTTTCCTGACCCACCAGCTCATCATGGTGACTTAACCATGGTGTCTGAAAGGAGCTTACCAGAGGAGTGTGTTTTCATTTTTTATATAAATAAATACAATTACAAGCATATGAAAACAGAAAACCCAAATCTGGTTACACTCTCAACATTCCATCTGTTGTTTAAATAGAAGTAGCCATTGGTATGTCAGTCTTTGGCATATTTCAGTAAATGCAATGGAGGCATCTTCCAATGTTTAGTTGTACTAGAAATACAGTGCTGTATTAAGACAGTGATAACCTTTTCTATCAAATGATAGAATTCTCTTAATCACATGGACAGTCAGACTTTATTAATTGAATTTTGAAATAAGCCTACATTTATATTTACTCTTATTGAAAATGTACTTTAAGGATTCCAAAATTCTTTTGCTTTTATGTGATAGCTCCAAATATTTATTTATGTGCTTTTTGCACTATCTCATGGTAAACCATACCACTCACTTAAGTGAGTTATTGAGAAATTCCAGTCATACTGAAACCAACAAACCATCCTCATAATTTTTATTTTCAATTAACAATAAAGAAAACCTTATTATATAAGTTTTCTCTTTTTAAAAATTTTGCCTTATATTCAATTTTTCAGATTATCATTCTGTCATATCTATTACTAAATAGTATACGAAAAATAAAGTGAGGATTCAATGATTGTTACTGTTTTATTATAGAATAGAATGTTTCATTTAAAATAACTTATAAAGTGAATATGCTAATCCTCCCAGCTAGTATATAATACTAAAAATCAGAAAAGTAATTTAAAAGCAAGTAGGATAAAAGGTTGGTTTTTTTTTTTTAACACAATATAAAAGAAAATAGGTTAGCCACCATGGTGCTAACAATATCACAGTCAGTCAATGAATATATACTATTTTATTTGGCTATTCTTGTTGGTGAAATAACTTCCTTGTCAAAAAACAGGATGCCACAGGAATACTGATAACTGAAACACAACTTTCCTGTTGAAATAATTGGAAACCTGAGTAGTTTCCTCAAAGCAAACATGGCAAGTTAGAGTTTGAATTTATTCTACGAAAAGCAAATTCTTATGTTTTGTCACAGAAGAACACTTCTGGGAAAATAAATATACTAAATACCTGATGCTGCCATCAGTATGTGCTGGCTTTCAGCTAGTCAGCAGGGAGGTAAAAGGCCTCAGGGGAAGCTCTTTGGAAAAACACTCCTGACCACCAGCCCTTGCATCTTCCTCAATTATCTCTGCTCATAACATAGTTTTTCTTTTTTCCTGTGTAACTGTGAGAATTCTTGGTTACCAAATATTTTCGTTCATTCCTTTTATGACAGAAATGAAGTTTTATGACCTGTGTTGAAATTCTGTTGTGTTTAGCTTATAGAATGCTTAACTTTTTTTTTTAATTCTAGAAGAACAATAAATGCATCTTGGACTCTGAAGAATGCTTTGTTTGCTTCTCTTCTAAAACAAAATCTAGAACATTTAGCATAAAAATTTAAAGTTCTGTTCATCCTTTTAATTATTCTCCTACATTACATTATCTTTAAAACAAACAAAACAATAAGAGTAAGTGAAGATTGAATTACCAGAAATCCACATGGATTTATGAATCTAGTGAATGCAAATGTCAAACCTGTATTTCTCCAGTGCTTGTTTTTGTTCTTCTGCTGGATAGATAACCAGAATTATTTCCTGTCGCACAGACTAAAGGTAAAGTACATGAAAAACTGAATAATGACCATGAGTCCTTCTCATTTTTTTAAACAACAAGGTCCCTTCATTACCTACATATCTACTTCATGGTCATGTTCTGTTCAACTGCCTATAGTGCAGCCAAGAAACATATTGTCTTTGAGAAGAATTGAAACTGAAACTTTGTTAACAAATATATTTACCAATAAATGTAAACACCTATTACCTAACAATTAACCTTAATAATAATCATAAGCTATTATATTATGCCAGTGGGGCTTGGTGGGAGGCCTGCAGACCTGGCAGGCTTAGTTGGCCTTAGCTGTAGACTTGAGACCTGGGGTGTCTGGCAGGCTCATACAATAAATATACCAAGACCTTTTAATATCTCAATGCTTAGACTTTAGCTGGGGAGACTTTCAACTAGTCCATATAAATTAATCCAACCACCTAATCCCAACCAGCCATGTGGTTTACTGTACCTTCAGAGCTCTCAGACACACACATCTGTCCATGTCCTCATATCCTAATGAAAAGAGAGCTTGCTCTGTATCTTCCCAGGATTCCTTAGTTCCTCTCAGGAAGTTCCACCTTCCTATACTCTTTCTGCCCAGCTAATTGGCCATCAGCAACTTTTATTATCTAATCAGAGAATGCCTCAGATAGAGCATTAACCAGATCTCTAAACATTGAATTCAGCTTTTGAAAATCATGCATAGCACCTTTCTTCAACAGAGAATAGAATTCTCCATAGAATTGTCTGGAAGTAATCATCTGTATATCCTCAGTTATTTTTAATCTTCTCAAGAAACAAATATTGCATTTTCTGCAATATGAAAACAATTTTTGCTAGATAAAATACTGGGAAAGTAGAAAAACAACATCATTTAGGCAAAGTCCTTATCATTTTGTAAAACTGTAGCACTCATAGAATTTCTGGTTTTAAAATAATAATCACAGAGAATTAGAGATTCTTCACATTGGTTCAATGCTAACCTACTCAAGGATCTGCATCAATCATTTTTCCTGATCTGTATCAAAATGTGTGAATGTGTTTCCACAATCCTGTAAGACCAGCTTCAACAAAGAGACATTTTAATTCCCTGTGTTAGATTCATAACAAAATTGTGTTTTTGTGGGTAATCATTGAAATTGAAGTGTGTGTGTGTGTGTGTGTGTGTGTGTGTGTGTGTGTGTGTGTGTAGATAGATATGAAACAGTACAGCAGGAAAAATACATGTTCTCAATAGGCCATCAGTATTTTCTCATTTGCATAAAGACAGTAGTTCTAAAAATAGGAGAGCTGTCATTTCTGGTTTATCCTTTTCTTATGGCTTCTTCCAGATTGTTTTAAAAATGGGAAGATTACCAGTGCTTATGGAGACAATAGAGGACAGAGCATAATGCTTCTCTAGTCAGCCTTTATGGTAGAATACAAGTTTAAATAAACCAACTAGGGAAAAAATACCTCCACTGCAATATAATTCAATAAAAACAATAATAGTGATAAGAATACTCTGCCTTGGGTTCACCACAAATGCTAATTATGATTTTTAGCAGTCTACATACAACTTCCAACAACTATTTAGAGTTAATATAATTTGGATACTGAATGACCCCAAAAGTCCATACCATGTGGTTTGTTCATGAGTTGTGAAGCTATTAGTATCCAATAAAACTTTTAAGAGATAGGACCTAATTAAAGAAAGTTATGTAACTGATTATGTTCCCTTAAGAGAGATTTTGTTACCCCAATTTGTTTGTCATTCTCTGTCACCCCCATCTCAGTCTCCCAAAAAGCATGATGCCTGTGGTCCTCTGAATAAGAAAGGACTAGATCAACTCATGTATTTGAATACCTAGGCTTGGCATGGACTTTTGAAACACACTTCCTACAACAAGGCTATCCCTCCTAATCCCAATCCTTTCAAACACTCCATGGTGACTAGGTATCTCTATTACTCTCATTCTATCTATCTATCTATCTATCTATCTATCTATCTATCTATCTATCTATGTCTGCCTGTTGATCAGTATGTAGGTCTCTGTTTCTGCTGATCCATGCCATCATTCCTAGCCATGATGATAATGTACTAATCCTCTGAAACTGTTAGCAATCTCCAATTACATGCTTTCTGTTATAACAGTTACTTTGGTCATGGTGTCTCTTCACAAAAATAGAACAGTAACTAGGATGGAAGATGGTACCAGGAAATGAGGTATTGCTGTGACAGACTTGACCATGCTGTTTGTTGGAGGAATATGAAAGACTTTAAGACTTTGGATTAAGAATGCAGTTGACTGTTTTAAGAAGGACTTAATGGGCCATACTAGTAGGAGCATGGAAGACAGTGATGAGTGCAATTTGAACTATGGACATCCAGATCTAGAATTTCTAGAGGAAAATAATATTACTAACTAGCTAGGACCATTCTTGTGATATTTTGCAAAGAGTATTGATATTTTTTGCCCCTGTCTGAAAATGTTTCTGAGACTAAATTGAAGAATTTTGGATTGATATCATTGGCAGAGGAGATTTCAAGAAAGCTGAGTTTAGACTCTGTCATGTGATTATTAGTAACCACTCTTATGCAGATCTATAATGAAAAGGAACAAGTTGTACAAAAAGAAATATAAAATATAAAATGTACAGTTTGAGGGGGAAAAAGAGAATGGGAATTGTAACAGAGTTAGATCCAGTGCTCAAGAAGATAAAATGTTTAAAGGAAAACCTGATGCTAAATGGATTGAAGGGAGCAGTGACCTAGCGGCAAGACTCCTCTCATCTAAGCTTCCAGCTTCTGAAAAGAAATTAAAGAAAAGGTTGAGCAGTGAAAGAAACCAACAACAGAAAACTGATGCAAATATAATTGAAGGAGGTGGTTAAATTTCAGGCAAGTAAAACAGTCAACAGCTTCAACCATGTAGTTATTGCTTTAGAGTCAAGAATTCAAGAAAGGGGTTGCAGAATCTCCCTGTGCAGCTAAGAAAGCCAATGAGACAAAGCAAGACTCAAGGTCACGCATTAGCGTCATCTGAGAAGAATGAACCTCAGTTAAGAAAATACCAACATAAGATCTCACTGTAGGAAAGCCTGTAGGGCATTTCTTAATTAGTAACTGATGGAGAAGGGTCCAGGCCATTGTGGGTGGTTTATTCCTCTTCTGGTAGTTTAGAGGTCTATAAGAAAGCAGGCTGACAAGCCAATAAGAAGTACCCTTTCATGGCCTATCAACCACTGTCTCCATGTTTCTGCCATGTGTTAATTTCAGCAGTCACTACTTCTGAGGATGAACTGTTATATAGAACTATGAGCAAAATAAACCCTTTACTCTCCAAGTTGCTTTGGTCACAATGTTTCATTACAGCAATAGTAACCCAAGGAGTATCCCTTCATGGAGGCCATTGTGTGAAACTGTGAAGATAAAACCTGGATTGTGTTGGAAACCCCAAGATGTTGGAGATGCCACAGTCATGGGATACCTGCCAATAGGTATTGTAGACTGACTGTGGAATCAGATATAGAGAGAAATATGTTGTTGTCAGCAAACCTAGAAGGCAAATGAAGAGCTCTTTGATACCACACAAGAAGATGCACAATTTGGAGTTTGGCCTGCTGGTTTTGGTCCAGTATTTTTTTCAATATGCTCCCATTCCCTCCCAGAATACAATGTATATTCTTTGTCATTGTATGTTGGAAATATGTGATCTGTTTTTTATTTTGATCTTACTGGGGTTTACAGTTAAGAGTTGCCTTGAGTCTCAGAAAAGACTTGCGACTTTGGACTGTTAAACAATGTTGGGACTGTAATATACTATAGACCTTTTTTGAATTTGAACTAAATGTATTTTGCTTTATGATATGGCTACAAGCCTATGGGGCTTAAGGAGTGGAATGTGACAGTTTGAATGAGAATGGCCTCCATATGCTCACATATTTGAGTGCTTAGTCACCAGGGAGTGACACTATTTGAAATGATTAGAAAGATTAGGTGTGACTTTGTTGGAGGAGTTGGATCATTGGTCATGAGCTTTGAGGTTTCAAAAGTCCATGCCAACCCAGGAGTCTCTCTCTCAACCTGTAGATTAGGATCAGCCTATGGATCTCTTACTGCTCTAAATCCATGCCACCATGCTCCCAGCCATGCTGATAGTGGACTAAAGCTCTAAAAGTGAAAACAAGCCCCCAGTTAAAAGATATTCAGAGAAACCCTGTCTCGAAAAACCAAAAAAAAAAAAATTCTTTCCTTTACAAGAGTTGCCTTGATCATGATATCTCTTCACAGTGACAGAACAGTGGCTAGGTTGATGACCAAGTAACCATGGACTGAAACCTCTGCAAACCAGCAGCCAAAATAATGCCTTCTTGCCCTTTAAAATTAGATCTCAGGTATTTTGTTAAAGTCATCACAGTCACAGAAATTCAAGATCAAAATTTAATCTCTGACATTCTATTTTAGACATGAAGAAACTAGACAAATAAATGACTATTTTTTCAAGTTGTTATAGTAATGAAATATCAAAGCAAGGTTACATATAAGTCTAGGCAGTGTTACTTTTGAAATATTGGCCATTATGTTGCATTTCCTCTCCAATGAAAGTGTTCTACCATTATCAATACCTCACAGATGAAGATAATAAGGCTTAGAGTAGAAGTTTTGCCTAATATAGATTTCAAGGTCAAAGTAATAAAATTAAGACCACTATGCACACTATTAAGTGATAGTCTGTAATACAAATTAATATATACTCATTCTCATAGGGCTAGAGCTTCATTCAGCATTTACCTATTAAACTCTATAAATATTACCTTTGTGGAAACTGGAAAATTATTTTTTTCTTCTACCACCTAGATCCTGAAAGCATAAAACAAAAGTCCTATCCTCTGGCCTAGCTGTCAGACTAACAATGTTGTAGTGTTACATGGCATACTGCCTTTGCATATATAGACTGAGCAAATGCCCATTTCTTTTCTCACTATATGAGGGGGAAATATTAGTTTCCATTGTATGCCACAGAATTATCAATATTGTCAGATGGACTCAAAATTTGTTTTACTATTCAATATCCGCCATTTGCCCATTTTTGAAAGGGACATTTTCTGAGAGGACAGTAGGAGTCACTAATCATCAAGAAGTCTTTGCAGTTATTGTGTGGCCTGAGTGCTGAGTTCCCTTTGATTCCTTTAGTACTAAACATAGGATACATGAAGTTGGGATGAAAACCCTTGACCGATTTCCTTCCTAAGAAGTGTGGATCAGGGAATGAAAAGATAAACTGCAATTTTTAAGAAATCTACTGAAAAAACCATCATTATTGTCTTCATTTTCCAAGATAGCTTGAGTGAAATCTAATTAAATAACTGAACTATGCTCTGAGATATTGAAAGGGAAGACACTTTAAACCATAGCCCAGCATAGCTATTGCTTAGTACACTGCCAATAAAACAGTGACATCCTTGGAACTTCCCATAAGCGCTCGATTGCTAGAACTCCTTTTTGCTTGCTACAGAGATGTGAGACACATGTCACAAAGGGTGTTCAAAAAGCCAGTGCAGATATAAGATTACAAAATAACTAATAAAACCTTTATGTCAAGGTTATTATGAATGCTATTCCTTATTGACCCAATGATATCAATACAAAATTTAACAATTTGATGTGGACAGGCATGATTTAAACCACAAATAGCATAATAAAATCTTTGTTAATTGAAAACAGACTCTCTTTTCTTTGTAAAAGGAAGTCATAAGCAAACTCCATCATATGCAATCATCCAGGAGACAGAAAATTTCCAATTTGTGGCTAAATGTAATGGTAATTTTAGAGCACTTTCTTTAGCTGTTGTTTACCTTCTGATAAAATCTCCCAAGGTTGTTGTCTCACCATAAGAAAAGAACAAAGGGCAAATCTTAGGTGCGATCACTTTGTTCATATCCATAATATAATAGCACTCTCAGATACCTTATACTGCTTTCTATCATCATGCTATGGAATTGTAAAACTTATTTCCCAGCAAGTGGCTTATTAAAACTCTGGCCATCACACAGCATTCCTACATGGTGGCTTTTCAATTTTGTTGCTGCTCTTGATTCCCTCTTGCATATGTATTTGCCGGGAAAACCAATTACCAGATGGCACATGGTTATTTTTACATTTTGTATGGAGGGCTTCCAGCTGATAATTATGACATTACAGGAAGACTCCTGTGCATTGCTTTAAGAATTTTTGGCAGAGGCCACCCTAAGTTTTTCATTTGACTTTACACCTCTTGACTGAGGGATGTTTATGAATTATCTGCAGATAATTCTCTTAAGTATCAGGAAAAAGAAGTCCTCTATCTTAAATGGAGTTCCATAAGCATACTATGCTTAAAACAAGAAGCCGTCTTTCCACCAGTAAACTAGTAGATGTTTAAATTTTTCTAGCTCAAGGTAATGCAGGACAAATTGTCACAGCCACTGTACATCAGAAAAGTCAGAATCCACATGTTGCTTGGGCTCTCAGAACTGTCAGGGGGCATCTGTGTTATAATATCCAGTCTTCTTTTTTTTTTTTTTTCATTAGCTCTCTTGCTTTAATGCTTGTGACAGATGCTTTAAGAGAGAGAGAGAAGGGAAGACTGAAAGCAAAGGTAATAGTACAAAATTACTATAATTACAATTATGTAGTAGTAATAAATCTAGAATTGCAGTGTAACACACCAGAGTAGAGTCCAGCCTTGAAGCACATTAGAATTAGAATTAATAGGCTCTACTTTTCTTAGTATCAACCCTCAATCTGAAAGGTACTTTTGTTCATAGAGAAATACTGTCTTGTGTTCTTGCTATGCTATCACCTTGGACACTACTTGAATTACATTATTTTAGATGTTGATGTATGAATATTTTTTGAAAGTCATTAATGTTTTCCTTTATATCAATTACTCTTATGAGAAATATACATTCTCTAGATGCATGTAAAATTGTTGCTGTTTTAATGAGAGTGAAAGGTGGCTATAACACAGCAACAACAAGATCATTTTGTTTGTGTCTCCTATACATTTTGGAAAACATTCCACTAATTTTAATACATAATGTTATTTGACAGAACATCTTCAGATAGCTTTACTGAATTTCACAAAAAAATTTCAAGTATTTTTTCCCCATGTTTCAATGATAAAGATAAAATGCTATGTGGTTGATGGGAAAATTTGTCCCCAGAGATTAAAATACTCAGTACACATCTCTGCGCTTCCAGACTGTATTTCCCTGCTTAACCCCAGTGAAAATGAAGCATGCATAATTTGGCACTGCTGTCTCTGTATTTGCATTTAGCTCACATACATTAAGCTAATTAATTATGTTGTGTCCTAACGCTCCTTAGCAAGTGAATTAACCATTGGGAAAACCAGTAGCAAGGTGCTCAATTCTTTAAATAACATATGCAAGCGACTGGATTTGATTCCATTCTATCTTAGATAAGCAAATATTCATTGATACTTACTACACTTATTAGAATCATCCTTTCCCTTCTCAAACATAATTAATATGGCAAAATCTGAGTTGAAACCTGCTGATTGTTCACACCATGAAAATTCCTCTTCTCCATAAAGAAAAGTAAGCAGTTGGAGCATTTAACAAGCAAAGCTCATTAGAAGGTTGAAAGACTCAGGAATGAGTGATAGAGCAATGGAAAAGAAAATCAGAGTTGATAATTATTTCTTTATAATTGCTGATATTAAATCAACCTCTAAAGTGACTGCACATTTTCTGTGGTTTGAGTCAATGAAATATGGTCAGCACTGCTCTGTTCATTATGTGTGGCTATGCTACTAATCCTCCCACTCTTCCTGAGTACAATTCTGAAGATGAGCAATAGGCAACATTGAGACAATTTCTTAATCTGGTAAATTTTAGTCATTGACTCACAGGAAGGCTCTGATACTGTCATACAGGGTCAAGATAAGCTTTGCTCTTCTGGACACTATCTTTCTCTCAGTCCCTGTTAAGGAGACAAACTGAAGGCTATGGGAGAGATTACAGGGGTCAGTGTTTGAATATTTTCTCTATAACCACATTAATGGAAGAAAATAATGGGAAACCAACTGAAACTCAGGTCTGATTTAAAGACACTTCTCCAAATGAAGGCTTACCCTTTCACCTCTAGCACCACATATCCTTATTCATCTTTCTCAGTGAACTTCTGTGAATTCTCGAACGTTAAGTATCAGAGCACATAATGTAAGCACTTTCAGTAAAACTTATGGGAATCTTAAATTAAAGTACATGGCCAACTTGGATAATACATTCCCCAAAAAGTGATGTTCATGAGACAGGAAGAAACTCTAGTTGTTTTAAAGCAATTTGTTCTACGAAACAAAGATTGAAATGAGGGAGGTAAGTGGTTATCAGCTAGTAACATGGTCACAAAATGGACTTTCTCTTCAATTCAGATGAGGATGCCAATTTGCTATGTGAGCAAAGACTTTCATAAACTTAGAAAATAGTATTTTTATTATATTTTTTCATAGATGTTATGGTCTTAATCTTTAATCTAAATTTAGGTTAAAAATATACATGCAAAAATATTCTCCTTACTATTCTGATCATATATTTAAGACAAGACTAAGTTAAATGATGTTTAATCAAACTAAATTTATAATGTCATTAATAATATATTTAAGATGAGGAAAATAGAATGGTAAGAGAAGAGAAGAAATAAGATAGAAGTGCTCTTTGTTTGGCTGTCATAAAGAGATAATGTTGAAATACTAGAACCAAAAAAAAACCCCAACAATAACAAAATCAAAACCATCCAATTACAGAGAGAATAATAGGGGGAACACTAAAGCATAATATGAACAGTCTTCTTTATGTTTCTTACATTATTAACTTTCATTACAAAACAGTAGGGCTACCACAGTCATCCACTTACAGCAGATGTAGTTCCTGAATGACTTACACAAAATCCAGCCAGTCAGAATTCTGGCTTAGATGAGATATGTGCTCTCCAGGCCCCACCCCTTACTGATGAGCTATAGGCAGTTGATAGAGAAGAACTAACCCTCTTTCTGAATGCATGGTCATCATTAGTGTACCCTCACTCCAGACCTCACACCCACATATCATCAATTAGGCAGAGTAGGCTATAAAAATGAAGGCATATTTTGGAAAGGGTTTCTGGAATAGGATTGGGAAGGAGTTGCCAAGGTTAAGTGAAGATGGATCTGATCATCTTCTATGAAACTATATCCTCTATGAAAATTTCAAGAACAAAATTTATAACTTTAAAGTATAATTATAGTGTAAATTTTTGAAAAGGAAAATTTTGCATACTTCTCCCTATGTATTTTTTTAAAACTCTTGATCCAAAATGTACTTATAGTTTAACATGTTAGATAACTATAACAAAATTCCATAATACCTAACATAAATTATTTTTAAAAATAAGTTTATCCAACCTCTGGTTTATAAATGACACTCTTAGCTATATCCTCAGGGGAAGGGGTTACAGCTTTAAGGGCCATCATTAATAAAGGCACTAACCACCTGGACGTGGTAGTGTATGCCTTTAATCTCAACATTCAAGAGCAGAGGTAGGTGGATCTCTGTGAGTTTTAGGCTAGCCTGATCTTCGAAGTGAGTTTTAGAAGAGCCCAGGGTTTCACAAAGAAACACTGCCTCAATAAACATAAATGATAGATAGATAGATAGATAGATAGATAGATAGATAGATAGATAGATAGATAGATAAAGCCACTAACCTTATTTATGAGAGCCCTCATATGCTAACTACCTGCTCCCAATATCTATAATTTAGCTTGTTAGAGTTTCACATACTAATTTTGAGACTCATAAACTTTTGTACCATTAAGTGTAATATAGTATGTACATGTATAAATTTTACTATTTACAATGACTTATTTTTTATTTTATTGGTCTATAATATTTGTTCATATTTATTAAATTCAGTGTGATATTTAGGTTGATCTGTTTCTTGGGTATTTATCAACTTAGGGTAATTAGCATAACTTTCATCTTAAATCTCTTTCATTATTTTTTGATATGTACAATCAAATTTCTCTCCTCTAACTACTTAGAATTTTGTAATGCTAATAATTAACTGTATTAATATTTTTGAGCCCCAGAACATCAAAAATGACAGAACCATACCTATTCACAAAATATTTAAGTATCATTCCATATACTCTGTCCACCTCAAAATCCTTCTGCCTCCTCTGCCTGAGTGCTGGGATTATAGGAGCATGCTACTATACCAGGCTCTTCCCTTCTTTTAACAAAAATAAGCATCCCAATGTTTTCTTGCTCTCTAAAAACCGATATTTCAGACACTTGAATTTGAAAGAGTTCATAGTTCAGTTTCAAAATCCTGTAAGTTCTTCGGGCCACTGAAAAGTAGATATTCACACTTTATCTTCTTTTTGTATTCAAATACAGCAGCAATAATACATCACACTTTTCTTATGTGTGTATAAACAAACACGGAACATGTCATTTTACATAAGGCATATGGGACAACTAATCCTTTGGATTAGAGCTATTTCTATGGTCTGGAAGTCATCTCAATTCTTTCATCGTGATGAGTAGTGCCATTGTTGGTGGTGGTAAGCCTGCTTGGCCTGCTGCTTCTGTTTCCTGGCATCATGAAACTAAACTGCATGTCTCATGACAAGGTCATTGCCCAAGAGGCTTTGCTAACCTTTTTGTCTGCACTGCTACTACAACATGCATCTGCTGGCCTGACTCTTGTGGAGCAGAGATGGTGTCACATCCAAGGCTGCAAGGCAGACAGGAGCAGAATGGGGTGTAGACAAAAAAAAAAAAAAAAAAAAAAAGTTCAAAGATGTAGCCAAATGGTTTTGTCTCGTTATTAAATATTAAAGAGTATGACATGTCAACCAACACCACTGGAAATCTGGTAAAAGCTGGATGAGAATAATCAGTCCAGCCCTTTAGGACAAACTCATTGAAAAAAATATATATTTCCTGACTCCTGTTCTCACAAATGTATCCTCATGTATTTTTATTCATTGTAGTTTAAAATGTATCTAATCATTGTAAAGAAAATGAAATCATGAAATTGTCAAGTAAATGGATGGAACTAGAAAATAAGCTGAATGAAACCACAGACTCAGAAACAACAAATGCTAAAGATTCCCTAATTTGTGGATCCTAGCTCCCATTCTTTATATTTGAGCATATAACCTGAAGAAACTTTGGAATCCAGGAAAAACAAACTGGATTGGGGAGGAGATCTTGAAGGCAGGGATAGTAGGACACAGATGCTATTAAAAGAGAACTATGAAAATGAGGCTAGAGACTAGAGAAGGTAACACAAAGAATAAAAAAGAAGAAATAAGCAGGATGATTGGAAAAGCCACAAAGAAACATCACATTTTGCATACACATAATTTAAATGCAATTATGGTACAAAGGGTGATAACTCTGTCCACAGAAACAATAGCCTAATCTGCAAAGTCCCCATTGCCAAGTATGGAAAACCTCATTTTGAGTTGTTGATCATATAAAGCCACTCACCAACCACTATAGACTACTGTCAAACCTTTGGTTGCCTCCCAGAACTTGGACATAAGATTCTATTGCCAAAGTCACCATATACTATGCACTATATCTGCTGCAAAATAGATGGAGCTAACTTGGAAGCTTCCTCCCCGAGTACTGGCTTTCATGGTATCAGAAGGTGCTATGCAAGCTGCCAAACCACGAAAAAACAATCACTAGTCCACCAAGCCAAGATGCTTATAAACCACACAAATCAAAGATACCCCAATGGTGCAACAGTGTCTCTTTTATCTTGGAGTAACTAGTAGCTGTCTGACTGAATTTAAGATCTGCTCAACAATATCTGCCTATTTCTGCAAACCTATCCAATGACTGCTACCATTTCCCTAAACCAATACAGTTTTAAAATGTATTAAAATAAACTTGTTTGTATATCCACAGATAAATATAGTGCTCACTCCTCATTGAAGAATTTTCACTTTGCAACAGATGGAGATTATTACAAATGAGCCACTTGATAGGTTATCTAGTCTCAAGGGGTCACCCCTAAGTATACCTGTATGCAGGAAATATAAATGTACTTAAAATGATCAATTTTTATTAAAAACAATAAAAAATTGTTAACATCAGAGAATAGGAGAATGTGGTTTGTCCAGCTCCAGCTGATAATCTAACCTCCATACATAAGGATAGGGAAAATTATGTAAGAGGGGGGTGGGAATATTATAAGACTCAGAATACAAGGATATGTATGACTTGATAGCACTTCATACATTTGGCAGGGGAGTTACATACCTAGGACCTGAAGAATATTGTTGCCTAAGTGAAAACTGCATCACCAGTTGACATGAAAATCTGGATGAAGGAAATCTCACAAGGTTCCAGACCTAGATGAAGAACTATAGGCAATTCACTTGCTGTTCAGGAACCATAAATTAGTTTTCTTCATGGATGAATCTTGATAGCTTTTCAAGTTCCAAGTAGTCATCCCTAAACACACATATATATATACAAGCAACATAAAATGTACTCAGTATAACTATCTGTGTGTCTATCTGTCTGTCTGCCTATATCTATCCATCCATCATATACCTATATGTAAATATAGAATATATCTATACATAAATATAAAATATAAAATTATAATCTACATATATATTCTATATACTCATATAAACATATGTATATTCTATATGAATATATAGATATAGTTCTATATACACATATACTTAGATATATGTTCTATATACATAGATATATATTCTATGTATGAATCTAGATGTGTACATACATATATATGTGTATATATAGGTAACAATAATGATTAAAGACAAAATATTGAATCTGAGAAGTATAGCAGAGGACACAAAAGGAGTGAGAAAGATAGACATAGGGGAGGATATGATATAAATACAGTGAACTCATACATGAAATTCTCAAAAAAATTAAAAAAACAAAATATATAAAATTAGAATAAAATTTGATCTAAGGAAAATCATGAACTATAAAATAACTTTAATACAGAAGGATCTATTACAAGGATATTTAAAGTGGCTCTTAAACACATGAGTTTAAGGACATGGCACACACCCTGCAGGGCACTTTTAAGCTACTGTAACTTTCTAGTAACTTATTGTGGAGTGTGTGGTGGAAGAACAAGGGCTCAATCCCATCTTGAGGATAACGGATTTTTATTAGGGATGCTGCTAGTGAACTGCTGCACTGCCACCGTAAAGGTACAAATAAGGACAATATGACAGATGCCTCTTCTGCCATTACTACACTATATCAATTATGTTTTAGGAAGTATCATTGTCTGAATAAAACCAAACTATTATGACTAAATTGTAAGGCAAGTCAAGGGGAGAGATTTTCACTCATTTTGCATCAAGGAAACATTATAGTGTGTGGTAGGGGTGAGAGAAAGACAGAGGTAAAGAGAGAGACAGAGAGAGATCTTTGTATGTGTAAACATACAGATATATATGTAAAATGTCTAAAAAAGAAATTGTCAAGATTTTCTTTTTTTATAAATACTGAGTAAAAACCAAAAAATTTGAGATGAAATAAAACTTATTGTTTATTGAATAAAAATTCATTAATTCCATGTTGTACATAAGTGTGTTTTTGTCTTCCATTGCAGCAAACATCAAATCCTAACAGCAAATATTCATTAATTTTGTTTTTACTACACATTTATGTATCAGGTAGAAAATGAATAAAACACTGCTAAAAATAGGCCTATTTTCTAGTTAGTTAAATTTTATGAGATAGAAGATAAGCATGAAATGAGGCTGTATCCATGGAAGAAGGTAAGGCCTGCTAAAAATAAAAAAATAAAAAAATGGCCTGCCTCAGAACAGAAGCACCAATTAAACAGGGAACATTTCAGCCAAATCATCAGTTTGAGAATATGTGTTCTTTTTCCTTTCAGAATATATTTTGACATATTGCCAAACAACAGTACTTTCCCTATTGGATTGACTAAATTAACTAATTGCTTCAGCCTTACAATCTTTTGGAAATGATTGTAGGGTATTTTAATTGTACAGAGAAACGGACTTCGCTAGAATTTTAAGCAAATTTGGCAAACATTTTCACACTTGCAGGTGGGTTATTTCTACTGTCTTTGAAACAAATGTGTGGAACATCTTGTGGTTTGTTCATCATGTGCAGCTTGAGTGTTCTTTTTCTTTCTGTCTTTAATCACTTCTTGAGATAAATATAAAGCTAAATTAGCCTAGCTGTTATCAGCCAACTCTAACATACCACCTTAATAGGTTAGTTTTGAGGTAGAAATCTATCCTAGAGCCCTAGATGAACTGGTTCCTAATTTGTTTTTCTTTTTCTTTAATGCATTACTTCCATTGCTATTTCCAATTTGTCCCTTTCCTGCCTTTGCCATAAGTTGTCACTCAAAAAACTGCTTCCTCCTGGCTGCTCTGCTTGGGAATCTTTCATCTAAGACAAGAATGACTCCAAAGCACTTTGGCTAGCTGGAAGTGCTAGGCTTTAACACTTGACATGTGCTCATATTAACAATGCAGAAAAATTATGAAAATTATGGAATATAGGATTTATTTGTAGGCAACAGAAATGATATGTAGAATTCACAAAGAAACCTTGACTAAGTTGACATTTTTATAAACAGACAAAAGAGTGTTTAGAGTAGAAAAACATTGGGTGATGTTTCTCCAACTCCTTCATGATTAGTCGGAGTGTATAATTTTGTACCTATAGCAGGTGTAAGATGCCATGCTAGAATTGTCTTTGTCCTCAAGAATTCTAAGAAAAATAATGAAAAAAAATGAAAACAGTGAAGGATTCTTCCTGTTAATAAAGTAGATTGAAATCTACCTCATGGTGATTTAGTTTGGACCAAGAAGATAATATGTATGAAAGAATTTTCAAAATGCTAAAATTTGGTTCTGTTGATAGAAAGTTATTTTTATTTGACATTTGACTCCTGTACATAACAAAATTCTGGCAGCTTCTTTGGTGCTACCCACTAGCAAAAGCAGCGCAGCTGCCTATATTGGAGAAACCAAAATTCCAGATTACCAAATATCCCTAGTAGTGAGGTGTCTTCATGAAAAATAGCATGCCCAAATTTAAGGACATTAAAAATCACACACACACACACACACGCACAAGAATTATTCACTTGATTCCACAAAACACCAATCTGTGCATGTATTACTTAATCAAGTAACATTATAAAAGGTCACCAATGAATATGTGTTTGTTGGAATGAACATGTGTTTGTTTACAACATCAATAGGAAACTTCTGAAATGCTGTTGACTGTGGGAAGACAGAAAGAACCACAATTATCTGAGCACTCAAGATTCTCTCTGTTCAGTGTAAAACAAACATACAAAAAAGTGGTCATCCATTGTATATTGTGCAAAATTAAGATTGTATTGGACTACATCAGTATTGATCTTTGTATATTGATACAAAATTAAGATTATAGTTGGCCACAATGGTATTGACCCTTGTATATTGACGTAATATTAAGATTGTATTGGGCTACATAGGCATTGATCTTTGTATATTGATACAAAATTAAGAGTATATTTAGCCACATTGGAATAGATCTTTGTATATTGATACAAAATTAAAGATAACACTTCCTAATGGTATTGTACCTAGAGATACTTAAAAATGAAATGTGAAGCTCTGGCCTCTTGATACCAACCGTCTTAAACTGTTTAGGATAGTTAAGAAATACAAACTCCTAGTCATGCAAGCATGTCACTTTGTTAGCTACTCTGACAGTCTATCACAGATATTCTCTAAGCTACTCAGTAATCAAGTTGTTAAGAGACAAGCAACATTTGCTTATCTAAATACAAGAGATAGATAGGGCATCTTCAAAAACCCCAAGAGATCTGCAGAATATGACATTCAAAGATGTTGTCTTAAATTAAGATTTTTTTTGATATCGAGACATACCAGCTCCTGACAGCACCCCCTCTTCTACTCCAAGTAGAAGATGAGCATCGAAGAATCTCCAGTGTGAGATGGTTGAATTAGTGGCAAGCCTATCTCTTGGCATGAAAAAAACCCTTGCTTCAACTGCAAACAGACTGCTGTCCAAAAAGGACAAAACTTGGTAGCAGGGAAGTCGACAGCCTAGCTCTGCCAAGACAGGGTAGGGAAGTCCTTCATAATCCCTGCTCTACAATAAATGTCTGTCAGAGAAACAGGACCAAAAGGCTGAAGACTGATGCTGGAATGTATGGAGAGAAAATGGGAACTGTCCATGCAGTCACTGGTATGTCATTTCTTAGTTTTGGAAGCTGCAGGCCCTGCACTTCCTATATAATCAGATATATTTATCCCTCTCAGGTCTCTGAGGTGGTTGAAGAATAGACAGCTAGAGTCTCATAGTTAAATTTTGAGTTGTTTAGGAATCAAGAGGACGTTCTAGATCTAAGAAGATGTTTTTAATAGTGATGCAAGTTAGTATGAAAGCTGAGTCAGTTATAGAACTTTAAACTCATGGAGATGGTTAGATGGTAGAATATTAAGTCAGGGGACAAATATGTATGAACTTGACATTGGGAATGTATGCTGGGCCATTTAACTCTCATAAATGTGGCATATTTATTTCTGTTGTTTTGTATAGTATTTACTGTTATATGAGAAGGAACCATTTGTTGGATTGAAAGGGGAAGCTGTTGGGGGGAAGAGAGTGGAAGGGTGGGACAGGAAGGGGGAGTAGGGAAGGGATTGTGACTGAGATGTAACTTGAAGAAATAAAAAAATAAAGTATAAAAAAAAGTGGTCATGGCGTTTACATCATCTGTTCCTACTATAGAAGAATTACAACAAGAAATATATCATCTATATGCATTTTTGAGTTAAGCTAACCAAGAAATGTATTCATTTTATCAGCTTCCATGAAAGGACATTGGAGCAGATATTCCAGGGAAATACATGGACATATTTATATTAGGAGAAACATGTGGGAATGAGACAAGAGAAAATTCATTCCTGAAATTGGATCTGTTACTCATTACCTTTGACATTGAGCCAATGAGTGCAGTCCTCTACTGCCATGTTCTTAATTGAAGCATGTGTATTTGTGTTAGTATATGGGTGTGTATTCATATAGGTGCACACATTCATAAAGGCCAGATGTTAGGACTGATTCCCCTCAATCACTTTGCACCTTATCTTTTTTTGATAGTGTCTCTCAGTGAAGCTTGTGTTTAGCAATAAGTCTAGGCCGGCCGCCCACAAGACCAAGACACCTCCTATTGCCACCCACCTAGCACTGGAAGCAGAATGACCCATCCTCCAGGATTCTTAAAGGATTATTGGAGTTATGTCCTCAGTTCCTCATTGTTGGACAAGAAACATTTTTTCCTCACATAAAAGACTACAAGCTGTTAAATGGTCTTGTTAAATGGGTTTTGGAGGTTAGACCCAGGGACTTCTCTCTTTTTCTTTTCTGTGTCCTTCTTTCTCTCCTATATAGGAGTGAACAGACTTGAGAAAATGGGACATAGACATAGTATAGGAAAGAACAAGAAAAAAGGACATATTATTGAATATGGCCTTATACCTTTGCATATTGATACAAAATTAATATTATATTTGGCTAAATTGGTATTGATCATTGTATATTAATGCAAAATTAAGATTGTATAGGGCTACATCGGTATTGATCTTTGTATATTGATACAAAATTAAGATTATATTTGGCCACAATGGTATTGACCCTTGTATATTGATGTAAAATTAAGATTGTATTGGGCTACATCGGTATTGATCTTTGTATACTGATACAAAATTAAAATTAAGATTATATTTGGCCACATTGGTATTGATCTTTGTATATTGATAGAAAATTAAGGGTAATGCTTCTTAAAAGTATTTTTCGTAGTAATACTTAAAAATGAAATGTCAAGTTTTGACCTCTTGCTACCAACCGACATAAACTGTTTAGGATAATTAAGAAACGGAAACTAATAATCATGAAAACGTGTCATTTTGTTAGTTACTATGACAGTCTATCACAGTTATTTTCTAAGCTACTCAGAAATCAAGTTGCTAAGAGACAAGCAATATTTGCTTATCTAAATATAAGAGATAGATAGGGCATCTTCAAAAACCTCAAGAGATCTGCAGAATATGGCATTCAAAGATGTTTTCTTAACTTAAGATTTTTTGATATCAAGACATGTCAGCTCCTGACAGCACCCCCATTCTACTCCAAGAAGAAGATGAGCATCGAAGAATCTCCAGTGGGAGATGATTGAATTGGTGGTAAGCCATTCTCTTGGCAAGAAAAACCCCTTGCTTCAACTGTAGACAGACTTCTGTCCAAAAAGGACAAAACTTGGAAGCAGGTAAGTCGACAGCCTACCTCTGCCAAGACAAGGTAGGTAAGTCCTTCATAATTCCTGCTCTACAATCAATGTCTGTCAGAGAAACGGGGCCAAATGGCTGAAGATTGATGCTGTAATGTATGGAGAGAAAATGGGAACTGTCCAGGCAGCCACTGGTATGTCATTTCTTAGTTTTGGAAGCTGCAGGCCCTGCACTTCCTATATAATCAGATATATTTATCCCTCTCAGGTCTCTGAGGTGGTTGAAGAATAGATAGCTAGAGTCTCATAGTTAAATTTTGAGTTGTTTAGGAATCAAGAAGGTGTTCTGGATCTAAGAAGATATTTTTAAAATTATGAGGCAAGTTAGTATGAAAGCTGAGTTAGATATAGAACTTTAAACTCATGGAGATGGTTAGATAGTAGAATGTTAAAGTCAGGTGCCAAATACATATGGACTGGACATTGGGAATGTATGCTAAGCCATATAACTCTTATAATTGTGGCCTATTTATTTCTGTTGTTTTGTATTGTATTTATAGTTATAAG
>CAJQZJ010034238.1:96255-108455 GCA_907164525.1 Lophiomys imhausi
GGGGATTGTGATTGAGATGTAACTTGAAGAAATAAAAAATAAATTATTATTTAAAAAAGCAGTAAGACTACCTAGTACCTTCCCAAAGCATAATGAATAAGTAGATCTGCAAAACTCTCAAAAAAGTATCTGGAATGTTATACAAGCAAATAAGTAATAACTTTTTTCCATTTTATAGATGAGGACATTACAGCTGAATAAACCTCAAGTATATGATCAAAGTCACAAAGACCACATAAAGGAATTTAATGTCAAAAAGATGTTCCTGCTACACATACCTTAATGCTGTGCCCATTGAAGTCATTTGTCTTTTCTTTACTTTTCTTTTGTCTGCTTCTTTTGGTTTCTGTATGAGATTATAAAATCTAGCAGTCATCAAAAAGATTATTTAGGTCTAAACATCTTAAATAATCCACTGTACTTGCTAAAATTCTAATGTATACTCTCACACATAGTTGAATTACTAGAGGTGATAACCACAGGAATTTATGTGGAGCCAATTATGTTACAAGCAAAATGCCAAGTGAGTTCATGTTTTTTTCTAATTATTTTAACTTTGGAAACACCTAACAAACCTAAAGGAGTCCATTAGCCACCCTTCTGTCTTTCTTTAAGACTTAGTCCATGGTTATTTTTCAAAAACAAATTTATATTTGGCCTGAGAGCATATCAAGCATAATCTTGAAATGTACATACCTATTTCATTCTGTACAAAAGTTCTGGCTACTCAGGAGTTAAGGTCTCTTATGTTTGCAGTTGTGACAATCTATGCATGACTATCTCAAGGGATGAAAGGTGCCATTACTGAATGCAAATCTATGGCAGAGGAGCTGCTAAATAAAATTAATGTCTTCATATTTACTAACCCGAACAGAAACATATTCCCTGAGCAAGAGACTGAGGAGATGCTGTGCATCTGAACCTAAAGCCCTGGAGACAACTGCCTTGTACTATAACGAAGATCACAATTTAGTAACATCTGGTCTTTTCATTAAGCTGCAAAAGGTAGAGGAGATGAAGGGAAATGCAATTATTTTTGACTGTGAAAGTTAATTGGAGAATGATGACACAGCAGTTGGGACTGCTTCTTTGAAGAGGTCTATGTCCAAAAGCTTCCAGCGACTGAGGGAAGGCTAAACCAACTCACACTATCAAATGTAACCTCAGTGAAAGTAAATTACATCTGCCCCTAACATCCACACACGAGTGACTGAGATACAAAGAACTATGAGTTGCTCTGACCTCTGATCCTTCCAGAGCCCTGAAGAACAGTGGAAATCCAGCCATCAATCTGGAATGTGGGAGGACTCTCCAAACCTTCAACAAACTGCACACCTTTGTTAATCAAGACTGAGGACAAATGAAACCAGAGGTCTTGTGCCAGGTTTAATACTGTACACATTCCTACCAAGGAACTTATCACACCTCAAATTTAAAGACTTCAAGATACTAACCATCTAGTACTGAACAAGAGTAGGTAGCCACCACCTAACCTTGGCACTTCTTTCTCCATATTCCTTGTAGCTAGGGGCTCCATTTGTGCAGTTATTCCCAGTTTTGGGGCATTCACCATAACTCAGAACTCAAAAACTCACTTGTTCTTAAAGCAAAATGGAATCTTTTTTAAAAACCTTTAGTAATTACTTGTTTATGTCTCCATTGCCTCCCCCTCCCTCCACCCCCTCCCAACCTGTAGAGAGCTGCGATGTGCCGTGCCCTAAAGATGGCGCCGGTTTCCGCCTTCCACCAGCCCGACAGTGAGCGCTCTCGATGATAAACAAGTCCATATTTGGCTAAGACCGCTGATCTGGCTTGCTTCCGCATACGTGGGCCTCTAAGATAGCACTACTTGGCTTTACTTGATTGGCTGTTCATTTAGTATTTAGCCTGTGGGTTGGGTCTGCCCGAGCATTCGGAAGACTGTTTTCAAGGGACCTGAATAAGCTGCTGGAGAAGAGCTTTTGTGAGTTGCGTCATCCTTGCTGGTCGAGGGGGATGTGACAAGTGGTGGCCCGTACGGGGACCCAAAAAAGACTCAGAACTCCTGCAGTCAGGGGCAGCGCTGGTAAGTTCCTGGGATAATTTGGGACAATAAAGTTTCACGGAGATAGCGAACATACGGTAAAGATTCGTGGAGATAGTGAACATACGGTAAAGTTTCGCGGAGATAGCGAACAAAAAGTAAAGTTTCGCGGGGAAGCTGCGAACCGAAAGTAAATTTTTAAACATGGGATTGTCTGAGTCACATCCAATTTTTCTGGCTCTTCAGGAGCTACTTTTAGCTAGGAATTTGAAAATTAAGAAGTCTACCCTAGAGAGATATTTGAATGAATGTGATTCCGTGGCTCCGTGGTTTGCGGTGTCCGGGAATCTTACGGTATCCTGCTGGGACAAATTAGGCAGGGACTTGGATTTTGCTTGGGAGCAAGGGACTCTGAAGCATGGAGTAAGACCGATTTGGAAAATGGTGAGGAGTTGTTTAGAAGATCAGAGATGTTGTAATGCAATCAAAGAGGGAGAATCAGCCTTGGAACTGCTGCAAGGGGAAAGATCTGAGCAGGTAGACAGTGAAAAGGAAAGTAACAAAGGCGAAAGATTTGAGCAGGCAGACAGTGAAAAGGGAGGCAAAAAAAAGGTTCCTCTCTATCCCGATCTTAGAGATTTTAGAGATTTTAGAGATTTTGAGGACTCAGAGAGCACGGATTCTGAAGGAGAGCTACACGCTCTAATAGAACAGTTGGAGAGGACTGTTATTAGAAAAAAGGAAAAGAAAAGGGTAAAAGAGAAGGACATGTCGGCGGCAGTCGGTGTGGGTGAAGCCGTTGCTGCAGCGCCTTCAGCCACGCTGGCGGCGGCTGGTGTAAGTAAAGCCGTTGCCATGGCGCCTTCAACTCCTCCTCCATATCCAGAAGCCACTCAGATAGATCAGCCTGTTCAGTCCCTGAAAGTAGGGAGATCTTTCTGCCCGGGGATGTGGACACAAGTAAGAACAGAATTACTGTTTGCCTATCCGGTATACCAAGACCCACAAGGGAACAGGTACGAGGAACCGCTTGATTTTAAGGTAGTTAAATCCCTTGCAGAGTCAGTTCGTACCTATGGTACTACTGCTTCTTTTACAATGGCTCAAGTGGAAGTATTAAGCAGACATTGTATGACTCCAAGTGATTGGAGTGGCCTGGTCCATGCCTGCTTAAGTCCAGGGCAATACTTAGACTGGAAAGCTTTCTTGATTGAGTATGCCACTGAGCAAGCAGCCATTAATCAGAGAGATGGAAATCCAGCCTGGGATAGAGATATGCTGCTTGGGCAGGGGAGATTTGCCAACCAGCAGATAGGATATCCTATTCAGATTTATGAGCAAATAAACAAGATAGCTATCAAGGCTTGGAGATCTCTTCCTAATAAAGGGGAGGTGAGTGGGAACTTAACTAAGATTCTACAGGGCCCCATGGAGCCCTTTTCAGACTTTGTGGCACGAATGGTGGAAGCAGCAGGAAAGATTTTTGGCCACCCGGATGCTGCTTTGCCACTAATAAAACAGTTGGTCTATGAGCAATGTACCAAAGAACGTAGATCCGCTATCACCCCTTATAAGAACAAAGGCCTAGTAGCCTGGATGAAAGTGTGTAGAGAGCTTGGAGGGCCGTTAACTAATGCTGGTCTTGCTGCCGCAGTAATACAGTTGGCCAGAAAAGGTGGAGGAAGTTCAGGAGTTTGTTTTAAGTGTGGCAAGATGGGACACTTTAAAAGACAGTGCCCCAGGGGAAGGAGTACAGAAAGTACAGGAAGTGTACAACGCCCCAGGTGGCCGGGGTTATGCCCAAAATGTAAAAAAGGGAACCATTGGGCTAATGAATGCCATTCAGTGATAGACATCCATGGCCAGCCTTTAACTCAAGGTTATGGTGGCGCTCGTCCAAAAAACGGACAGCGGGGCCCACGACCTCAGGGCCCACAAATATATGGGGCAGTAGAGAATCAGGACAAAGAACATAATCAAGAGAGATGGCCAACCCTCCGCCATCCGAGAGACCGCGGAGAGCCACTGCAGGCTCAGCAGGATTGGACCTCTGCTCCACCACCAGACTCGTATTAACGCCCCAAATGGGGGTCCAGTTAATTGAAACAGATTTTAAAGGACCCCTTGAACCTGGTACAGTTGGTTTGTTGTTAGGGAGGTCATCATCAGCCTTGAGAGGACTTATTGTCCATCCTGGAGTTATAGATCCAGATTATACAGGAGTGGTTAAGATCATGGTAGCCTCCCCCCGTGGTATAACGGCTATCTCTCCTGGAGATAGAATTGCTCAATTGATCATGTTGCCGAGCTTACATGATCGCTATGCAGCAAAGGATAGAGAGAGAGGAAAAGATGGTTTTGGGTCCACGGGCACGGATTTGACTTTTCTCTCCCTGGATTTGGACCAACGCCCCGTCTTGGAGTTAAAAGTTGATGGTAAAAAGATCCTGGGCCTTTTGGATACTGGGGCTGATAGGAGTATCATAGCAAAGAAAGACTGGCCTTCAGGTTGGCCCGTACAAGCCTCTTCTCAAACACTTCAAGGCCTGGGTTATGCTAAGACTCCAGATATGAGTGCAAGGTTATTAAAGTGGCAGGACCAAGAAAACCACTCAGGAGAAATACAGCCATATGTACTTGAGCTCCCTATCTCCCTTTGGGGAAGAGACCTTTTAAAGGATATGGGATTTAAATTGAGTAATGACTATTCTGATTCAGCCCAACGTATGATGCAAGATATGGGATATGCCCCAGACCTCTATGAATTCTCATCTCAAAGGAGGCCTTATGATAGTTAATCAACGCATAGATTTAATACAAGAACAGATTGATTCTCTTTGGCAACTAGCACAATTGGGGTGTGAGTGGAAAATGCAAGGTTTGTGTGTTACTTCCGTGCAGTATCAAAATTTTACAAAGGCTGCTAATTTGTCTAGACAATTGTCAAAGTTCCTCTTACAGGATTGGTCGGCTGAATTTGAAAATTTGATGAGAGAGCTGAGAGCGACAATTGTCCACATCAACTCCACTCAGGTGGATCTGAGCCTGGCTACTGGTTTGACTTCCTGGATACTGACGGCTATGGATCATCTTAAGGAATGGGCGGGCGTAGGCTCTTTGGCGATACTAATGATACTAGCCTCTCTGTTTTGCCTATGGTGCATCTACAAAATGAGAGCCACACAAAAGCGTAATGCAGCCATGATTATACAAGCCCTTGTCGCCATTGAGGCGGGCCAGTCCCCTCAGGCATGGCTCGCTGCCGTGAAGTAAATCTTCACTAAGCATAGTCTCTGCCCACTGAGGTATTCTTTCCACGGATATTAGGGTCTGGCAAGTCAATGACGGAGTAGACGGGTAAGTCTCAGCCACCTAAGAGAGGGCAGACCCGAGTGGGGAGGCTGACCCAGAGACAGGTAAGAGTTTGAGCACCACCCTCCTACAGGCTCAGGCCCACCGTGAGATAGGGCCTTTCCAGGGACTTCTACCAACTTTAGAAAAAATAAAAAAGGGGGAACTGTAGAGAGCTGCGATGTGCCGTGCCCTAAAGATGGCGCCGGTTTCCGCCTTCCACCAGCCCGACAGTGAGCGCTCTCGATGATAAACAAGTCCATATTTGGCTAAGACCACTGATCTGGCTTGCTTCCGCATACGTGGGCCTCTAAGATAGCACTACTTGGCTTTACTTGATTGGCTGTTCATTTAGTATTTAGCCTGTGGGTTGGGTCTGCCCGAGCATTCGGAAGACTGTTTTCAAGGGACCTGAATAAACTGCTGGAGAAGAGCTTTTGTGAGTTGCGTCATCCTTGCTGGTCGAGGGGGACGCGACACCAACCCCTCCCTCCCACCCTCTACCCCCTCTTCCACACCTCCCATGCCTCTGGTGTGAGGTGTCTCCATGTATCAGCCAAACTCAGTTCATTAGTCACATGAGGTCTAAGAGCTTCCTCTTACACAGGAGGCATACATGGCACTTCCACTAGGGTGGGGTGTCCCATTGATAGGTAACCAAGTCCCTGTTCCTGCTCTTTCAGGTCTATTGATTGTAGAATGGTTATCCTATACTATAATGGCTAAAATCCAGTTATAAGTGAATATATGCCATGTTTATCTCTCTGAGTCTGAGCTTACTCATGATGAGCTTTTCTAGTTCCATCCATTTAGTTGCAAATTGCATGATTTCCTTGTTTCTGATAACTGAGTAGTATTCCATTGTGTAAATGTACCACAGTTGTTTTATCCTATTTTTTCAATTGAAGAACATCTGGGTTGTTTCCAGTTTCTAGCTATTACAAATAAAGCTGCTATGAACATAGTTGAGGAGATGTTCTTGTGGATTGGTGAAGAATCTTTTGGTATATGACTAGCAGTGGTATGACTGGGTCTTGAGGTAGAGCTATTCTGTTTTCTAAGATATCACCAGACTGATTTTCATAGTGGTTGTACAAGTTTGCACTCCCACCAGCAATATGGTAGTGTTCCCCTTTCTCCGCAGCCTCGCCAGCATATGCTGTGTTTTGATCTTAGTCATTCTGAGAGGAGTGAGATGAAATCTCAGAATTGTCTTGAGTTGCATTTCTCTGATGATTAAGGATGTTGAGCATTTCTTCAAGTGTATCTCAGCCATTTTAGATTCCTCATTTTTGAATTCTGTTTAGATCTGTTCCCCATTTTTTGATTGAATTGCTTGGTTTGCTGGTGTTTAATTTCTTTAGTTCTTTATAGATTTTGGATATTAACCCTCTGTCAGATGTGGGGTTGGTGAAGATCTTTTCCCAATCTGTAGGCTGCTGTTTTGTTTTAATTACAGTGTCCTTTGCCTTACAGAAGCTTTTCACTTTCACAAGGTCCCATTTATTGATTGTTCATCTTAGGGCCTGAGTTGTTGGTGTTCTGTTCAGGACTTTGTCACCTATGCCAATAAGTTCCAGGCTTCTCCTTACTTTCTTTTCTATTAGATTTAGTGTGTCTGGTTTATGTTAAGGTCTTTGATCCATTTGGGCTTAAGTTTTGTGCAAGGGGATAAATATAGGTCTATGTAAAAAATACGGCTAATAAGTTACTTAACAGTATTTAGATTATTACTAATTGATTTGGAACTGTAAATTCTTAACCTGCCATTATAAATAAATACACAGAGACTGCATGGATTTTAACAAGCCTAGGCCTGAATTGTGCAATCCTAGCCCATCTAAGCTAGCTCATAATTCTCTTACCCAAATATGACCCCATATATACATTTACATTATTGTTGATTGCTTCGGTGGCTATTAATCTTTAAGCAGCCATTATAAATGAGCACACAGAGACCACGTGGATTTTAACAAGCCTTGGCCTGAATTGAGCAATCTTGGCCCATCTAAGGTAGCTCTTAATTCTACTACCCAAATATGACCCCGTATATACATACATCCCCTTGGACTGCCATTCTCCACGATATGCCGATGTTCCTGACCATGAAGAATGAGGTTCTTTTTTCTAACCCATAGTGTGTGCCTCCTTCTTCCTGCTCCTGGCTGGAATGCTTTCTTCTTCCTGCTGCTGGCTGGAATGTTTTAATTCTCTGTCTAAAGCACAGGCTTCCTGTTCTAATCTCAGGAAGTCCCACCTTTCTCTGTCTTTGCCCAATCTCAGGCCTCAGCATTTTATTTAACCAATAAGAGTCAATATAAATTATAGACAGCAAGCAGGACCAATTAATTAACATTTAGAATGCTTAACACTACCCCAACAGGTCTATTTGCATTCTTTTACATGTTGACATCCAGTTAGACCAGCACCATTTGTTGAAGATGCTGTCCTTTTTCCATTGCATGGTTTTGACTTCTTTGTCAAAAATTAAGTGACCTTAGTTTGTGGGTTTATTTCTGGGTCTTCAATTTGATTCCATAGATCAACTTGTCTGTTTCTATACCAGTACCATGCTGTCTTTATTACTATTGCTCTGTAGTATAGCTTGAAACGGGGGATGGTGATACCTCCAGATGTTTTTTTATTGTACAGGATTGATTTAGCTATTCTGGGTTTTTTTTCCATATGAAGTTGAGGGTTATTCTTTCTAGGTCTGTAAAGAATTGTGTTGGCATTTTGATAAGAATTGCATTGAATCTGTATATTGATTTTGGTGGGATAGCCATTTTTATTATGTTGATCCTACCTATCCATGAGCATGGGAGATCTTTCCATCTTCTTTTTTTTTTTTTTTTTTTTGATCTTTCCATCTTCTTATATCTTCTTCAATTTCTTTCTTCAACGACTTGAAGTTCTTGTTGTACAGGTCTTTCACTTTCTAGGTTAGAGTAAGCCCCATGTATTATATATTATTTTTGGCTGTTGTAAAGGGTGTTTCCCTAATTTCTTTCTCAGCACATTTATCTTTTGTGTAAAGAAGGGCTACCATTTTTTTGAGTTATTTTTATATCCAGCCACCTTGCTGAATGTGTCTATCAGCTGTAGGAGTTCTCTGGTAGAATTTTGGGGTCACGTATGTATACTATCATATCATCTGTGAATAGGGATAATTTAACTTCTTTCTTTCTGATTTGTATCCCCTTGATCTCCTTTAATTATCTTAGTGTTCTGACTAGAACTTCAAGTACTATATTGAAGAGGTATGGGGAGAATGGGCATCCTTGCTTTTTCCCTGATTTTAGGGGAAGTGCTTTAAATTGCTCTTCATTTAATTTGATGTTAGCTACTGGTTTGCTGTATACAGTCTTTATTATTTCTAGGTATGGTCCTTGTATGCCAGCTCTCTCTAGGACTTTCACAATGAAGGGTTGTTGGATTTTGTCAAATGCTTTTCAGCATCTAGCAAGGTGATCTTGTGATTTTTTTTCTTTCAGCTCATTTATATGGTGAATTACATTGATGGGTTTTCATATGTTGAATAATTCCTGCATTCCTGGCATGAAGCCACTTGATCATGGTGTATGATACTTTTGATGTGTCCTTGGATTCGGTTTGCAAGTATTTTGTTGAGTATTTTAGCATCTATGTTTATGAGGGAAATTGGTCTGAAATTCTCTTTCTTTGTTGAGTCTTTGTGTGATTTAGGTGTCAGGGTGACTGTGACCTCATAGAATGAGTTTGGCAGTGTTCCCTCTGTTTTTATTTTGTGGGAGAATTTGAAAAATATTGGTATTAGCTCTTCTTTGAAGGTCTGGTAGAATTCTGAAATTCTGACCATCCAGCCCTGGGCTTTTTTTGGTTGGGAGACTTTTAATGACTGTTTCTATTTCCTTAGGTGTTATAGGACTGTTTATTTTGGTAATATGATCTTGATTCAACTTTGGTAGGTGGAATCCATCAAGAAAGTTGTCCATTTCATTTAGGTTTGCAAATTTTGTGCAATATAGGGTTTTGAAGTAAGACCTAAAGATTCTTTGTATTTCCAAAATGTCTGTTGTTATTTTTACTTTTCATTTCTGATTTTGTTGGTTTGGGTATTTTCCCTCTGCCTTTTATTTAGTTTGGCTAAGGGATTTTCAATTTTATTCATTTTTCTCAAAGAACCAACTCTTGGTTTTGATGATTCTTTGTATTGTTCTTTTTGTTTCTAGGTTGTTGATTTCAGCCCTAAGTTTGATGATATCTTGCCATCTGCTCCTCTTGGGAGTGTTTGCTTCTTTTTTTTCTAGCTCTTCCAGTTCAGTTGGTAAGTTGCTAATATAAGTTGTCACAAGTTTGTTTTTGAAGGCACTTAATGCTATGATCTTTCTATGTAGCACTGCTTTCCTTGTGTCTCATAGGTTTGGGTATTTTGTGCCTTCATTTTCATTTTGTTTTAGGAAGTCTTTGATTTCCTTCTTTATTCCTTCCCTGACCCAATAGTCACGAAGTAGAGAGCTTTTTAATTTCCATGAATGTGTAGTCATTTTGATATTTCTGCTGTTGTTGAATTCCAGCTTTAATCTATTATATTCTGATGAACTACAAGGGGTTGTTTCAATTTTCTTGTATCTGTTGAGGCTTGCTTTGTGATTGAGTATATGGTCTATTTTGGAGAAGGTTCCATGAGGTGCTGAGAAGAAGGTATATTATTTTGAATTTGGGTGAAATGTTATATAGATATCTGCTAGGTCCACTTGATTCATGACCTCTGTTAGTCTTATTATTTCTCTTTTTGTTTCTGTCTTGATGACCTGTCCATTGGTGTGAGTGGGGTGTTGAAGTCTCCCATTATTAGTGTGTGGGGACCAATGTATGGTTCAAGCTTTAGTAGTGTTTCTTTTACAAATGTGGGAGCCCTTGTGTTTGGGGCATAGATATTCAGTATTGAGATGTCATCCTGATGAATTTTTCTTTTGACAAGTATGTAGTGTCCTTCCCTATCTTTTTTGATTAATTTAGGCTAAAAGTCTATTTTATTGGATATTAGGATAGCTACTCCAGCTTGCTTCCTGGTACCATTGCTTGAAAAACCTTTTCCCAACCCTTTACTCTGAGGTAGAGAGTACCTTTGCTGGTGAGGTGTATTCTTTGTATGCAGCAAAATGATGGGTCTTGTTTACGGATCCATTCTGTCACCCTCTGTCTTTTTATTGGTGAGTTGAGTCCATTGGTGTTGAGGGATATTAATGATCCTTGTTTGTTATTTCCTGCTATTTTGATGTAAGTGGTGGTAGTGCTTTGGGAGTTTCTTTTTACTTAGCTGGAGTAGAGTTATTTGTTTCCTGTGCTTTCTTGTTTGTAGTTACCTTCTCTCAGTTAGAATGTTCCTTCTATGATCTTCTGTAGAGCTGGATTTGTAGGTAGATATTGTTTGAATTTGGTTTTGTCATGGAATATCTTGTGTTCTCCATCTATGGCAATTGAAAGTTTTGCTGGGTACAGTAATCTGGGCTGGCACTTGTGGTCTCTTAGGGCTTATAACACATCAGACCATGCCCTTCTGGCTTTTAAAGTTTCTGAGGAAATGTCAGGTGTGATTCTGAAGGTTCTAACATTATATGTTACTTGGCTTGTTCTCTTACTGCTTTTAATATTCTTTCTTTGTTCTGTATTTTTGGCATTTCAACTATTATGTGGCAGGAGGAATATCTTTTTTTTCTGCCATAATATAAATGTTTAATAAATCTTGAATGAAATTTTTTTAAAAATAGAATCATAGAAAGATTTAAGAATCAAATATTATTATCATGATAATGTAATATCTTTTCTGGTCCAATCTGTTTGGGGTTCTGTATGGTTCTTGGATTTTTACCGGTATCTCTTTCTTTAGGTTTAGGAAATTTTCTTCCATGATTTTGTAGAAAATGTTTTGTGGTCCTTGGAGTCTGGAGTCTTCTCTTTCGTCTATGCCTGTAATTCATAGGTTCTGCCTTTTCATTGAGTCCTTGGTTTCTTGGATGTTATGAGTGAGGACTTTTTTAGATTTCACATTCCCTTTGGTTGTTATATTGATTTCTTCAATTGAGTCTTCCACACCTGAGATTCAGTCTTCCATCTCTTGTATTCTATTGATAACACTCATGATTGTAGTTTCTGCTCTCTTTCCTTGGTTTTTCACTTCCAGGTTTGTCTTTCTTTATTGTTTCCACTTCTAATTTCAGGTCTTGAACTGTTTTATATATTTCCTGTTCCAATTTGGTTGTCTTTTCCTGCAGTTCTTTCATAGCTTTCTCTTTTTCCCATTCTTGTTTGACTTGGAAATATTTAAAGCAATTCTTCATCGCTTTCATCTGTAGGACTGTGGTTTCTTGAGATTCTTTAAGGGATTTATTTTCTTCTTTTAAGGCCTCTATCATTTTTGTAAGTATAGTTTTGTCGTCATATTCTTGTATTTCAGCCATGGTAGGATGGTCAGGGTTTGCTGTACTAGTATGGCTGAGTTTTGTTGCAGTCATATTTCCCTGATTTTTGTCAATTCTGTTCTTTTTCTGGCCTTTTGCCATCTGGTGTTCCTTAGTTGTTTGCTCCTGGGGCCTTCTGAACTTGGTGTCAAAGAAAGAATGTTGGTTTGGACACTTTATAATCTTATTGACCTAAAGCTCCGCCTAAGTTGTGTAGTCCTGTGTAACCCTCTGTAGTCCTATGTAGTCCTGTGTAGTACTATCCAGTCTTATGTAGTCCTATGTAGATATACCTAATCCTATTTAGTCCTATGTAGTCCTATGCATTCCTGAGGGTGAAAGTCCAGGAATGGGGGGAGGCACAGGTCTTGGAGATGATGATT